>JAVQKC010060650.1:0-30032 GCA_036025475.1 Philypnodon macrostomus
GCGGTGGTGCTGCAGAAGGTCGGTGAGGTAAGTGGGGGCCAGGTTATTGAGGGCTTTAAAGGGGCTGAGGAGGATCTTGTAGTGGATGCGTCGTTTTATGGGAGCCAGTGAAGGTTTTGAAGGACAGGGGTGATGTGTTCTCTGGAGCGGGTACGGGTGAGTAGGCGGGCGGCTGAGTTCTGGACATATTGCAGTTTTTGTAGGTGAGTGGAGGGAAGACTTTAATAGGTATTTCTGTACTAAGCTAGCTAACAGTCTCATATTTTTCATTTAATTTGACACCATCTACACATAAACACAATGGTCATTTAATTTGTATTATTTTTATTTATGCTCTTAAAACTCAGTAATTCCACATCTTCATAAAACCTTGCTGATGGGAGAAAGGAATTTAATGCTTAATAAAAAAAGAATGAGACTAACCACATTGGAAACATAAATCTGTACTCTCAAAATAAATAGAAATGAAACAATAATAGACATCTGCCCCTTCATTGTTAATAGGGTCCCAATACAATGACAAAAAGCAGGTCAGCCCCGTCCCAGCGCAGGTTCTGTGCTTTTAGTGCATTTTATTCACCATTTGGCACACTGCTTGGATTTTAATTAACTCAGAGGTAATGGGATGGAGCCCCTGGGAGCTCATTAGACATTTCAATTAGCAAAGAATACACAAGATAGGTTACAGTTTTTGTGGTGGCTTTGGAGGAGGCCCAGACAACAGCACCATGTCTTCCAACCAGCTTCATTTAAGATACTGCAATTTTACTATCATATTATAGTCAGAAATAATGTACTCTATTATTTACTCCATTATACATTTCAAAGTGGTTCTCAAACTGTGGTGCAGGTTCCCCTGATGGAGCTTGGGCTGCTTTTATTGGTACTCATTTGCAGTTCAGAAGGCTTAAATTTGACCTGGTTTAGACATGATTTGCTTCTGGTAAATTTAGGTTTAGTCCTTAAGAACCAATTATTACTATATTACTATTATTATTATTATTATTATTATATTTATTTTATATGATATGATATTTTAATATGATATTTTTGTAATATATGTTTGTATTATTTAATATTATTATTAATATCACAGTGGTTCTCAAATTGTGGTACAGGGACTATTTATGGGTACACAGGACATACTCAGGACTTCCTGACTTAATTTAGTTTCATTTAGAGCCAGGGTTTGTCCCAGATTGGACCTAGTTTAGTTTAGAATTAGACCTGGTTTAGTCCTGGTTTAGACTTGTTAATTTAGCACTGGTTTGTCTCTGGATAGTAATATCTTTTTCTTTTGTCGTTCAATGTTTTGGTCACTTTTTTAGACCTGGTTTAGATTTGGGTTAGACTGTGGTTACTCTTATTTTAAGCTTATTTAAGTTAAATAAAATGGTCCTTCAAAAGCCAAATAATTTTCTGTGATAAGTAATTCACTGTAATATCATATTATACCATCTCCTACCATTCCTACCCCCTACCATTCATTGTCCATATCACTTGTGTCGCAGTGGCAGAATCAAAGTGAACACCCCACAATTGTCTCAGGCGCTGGTCTAAAAATGTGCCCAGGTGGACTGCTGATACATTTACATTTCTGCCCTTCAGCGAAGAACCCAAAATGTCACTCTGCTCCGCTCCGTTTTAAGCCATCATTAGCCATAATAAATCTTTTTTTTGTCCTTGCTGTTCTATGTTACATCATTTCAGACACAACCACAGTGGCCTGCCTACTCAGAGCCACTTCACCGGTCCGTCAGTGAAATTACAGGTAATGAGTTGTCAAAACAGCCAGCAAATCTGTCTCCTCAAGGCCATACATCCAGTGCAATGTTCACCTCTACGAAGACAGTGGCATTATTATAAAACTCAGCCCTCCAGCCATTCACTGTAAATGTGCTAGTTATTTTGGATAATTTAGAATTTTTCTGTATGGTCTGCACCTTGTTAAATACACACTAATTCAGTCATTGTCCATCATAATAATATTCACTTCCCACCAGACAGAATATAAGTACAGGATGAAATCTTAGGGGAATTAAATAATCAAACATTGCCACGCTCCTTGTGGGATGCTTTAGCCTTACATTTGACTTGATTTAGTTGGTGTAGAACTGGTTTAGATCTGTTTAGTCCTAAATTTGAAATGTTTTAGTCCTGGTTTAAGACCTGGAATAGACATGATTCACTCCGATCCTTGTTCCTTGCATATTCTTGTTTTGTTCTTATTTACAATACATTTTTTGAATTTATCTCTATGTTTTTTTTACATTCTTATAAATCCACATCTTTGACATCAAATGTGCACTTTTAATCAAACAAAACGTCTATACACAGCTAATACTGTTGAAACATGTGAAATTTACATTGCTATTCTGCTTATGGGATGCTTTATCTTCACTAACAATATTGTATCTGCTCAGAGCTCAACATCTGCAATGTAGACACAAGGTCAGGTTTAATTCATGTTAATTTTGCTCATTAAATCACTCCAATCTCTTGCCAAGCTTCATTTTCAGGTCTTCTTTGATCCTGAATTTATTCCAGGTTAACCCTGTGATATTCCTCATGTGCGCATCGACAGCTATGGGGAGTTACAAAAATAGTGCCTATTAGGAAATTACATTAATCACTAATAGCTTTATATTTAACACAATCAATAAGACAGAACTTTTTCAATGCCTTTCATCCTATACAGTGGGCTATATGACCTTATATTTTGCCGGATGCTGTTTGTTTCTCATATGGGTTCTCAAAGTGATATTAATTGATTGTTTCTACAGCTTATCTACACTCAGCTGGTGCCTGGTGGAGGTAGGTATGGCTGACTGTGAGCTTAAGAACCTCCTCAATGTATTATTCATATCTATTTGACCTTAAAGATGGAAATGCAAATTGATGTCAAGAATAAGAGGGATCATTGGACTTTGCAAATGTCAAATGGCTTGCCACAATTAAGACATATTCATAACAACAGCTCACAGGTTCCTGACACCCAGCTGGGATGTAAAACACCACTAATTATCATCTGGATTATTATCTTCTTTCTCACCGTTTAGTTTAGTGTGTGGTCTTCAAATGTGGGGAGTCACCACATAACCAGTATTTTTTGTGTTGACAGCTGAAAACAATAACTGTAGTATTTTTTAGTGTGTTCAAGTTGCTATCACACTTTTAACAGGTTCAGGGTGCCCTCATTTGTCAATAGGTCATGTTGAACTGTAGATGCACCCATGCTGCCATCTGCTGACTAGATTACAAACTGACATTTTTAGACCATTTCTATCATTATATCTTGAAAGGATTTTTTTCAACTGTGTTTTGATGTGTATGTTGGAAAAATACTCTAAATAGAGATATAAAACAACCTAATTCGCTTCATAATTGTATGTTATGCTCACAAATATCTGGTTAAAAACACTGCTACTACTGGTATACACATTGAAGACCAGTGGGTGGCAGTAGTGACCTTCGTCTGATTGTAATGTGACTGGATAAAATCTTCAGAACAAGAGTCAACGCGGAAGTGTACACATCCACGTCCCGCATTTCCTGTTGTTGTGGGTATATGACTACAGCGTTCGTAATCCACCGGCTTGCCCCAACTACAAAAGAGGCTACTAAAACAGATTAATACAGATTTAGTTTATTTATATTCGTGTCTACACCATGAAGGCGGTGTTTCTTGCGCTCATGGTTTGCCTGACGCTCAAAGGTATTGTAAAAACGCTTCCTTCTATTTTTGATTTGCATATTACTTCCTCTTACTGACTTACAGTCACTATAGTAATCTTAAATTCCAAACTGATTTAACTCTAATAGCTATCCATATATTGCATGATTATTATTCTGTGTGCAAAAATGATTATTTAAACAGACTAAAATATAAGTCACACAAATATTGGCTAATCTAACTTTTTGTGAACTGTGAGTTGGATACACTGGAAGTTGACCTTAGTTTTGTGATTTCTGGTAACATTTTGAGTTTTTATTGATGTTTTATTTATGGTCTAAAAATAATGAAATTCTTCTGTTTTTGGGGTATTATAGGAGCCCCTTTGACAGAATCTTTAAATAATTCATCTCTTCCAGGATCAGCTGGCAATAATACTAAACCAAATGCAAATACAAATGCAAATACAACGATAACACCTGCAAATACCACAACACCCACAACACTGGCTGACAAATCTAATGCAACTAACAGTGAAGAAACGGACAAACCAGAAATTGATCATGTTGGAACAAGTACAAATGTATCGGACAATGAGAATAATCAAACTTCATCAAAAAAGGGAAGCATGCCAGCAACAACTGAAGAAAACAAAAATACTGTTGACAAAACAACAGCAGCCAAAGATGGCACTGATCCAGTTAATGGAAAAAAAACGGTAACCTCTGAAGATGATGGACAGAAGTCAGTCCCGAACAATGGAGCCACTGATGAAACTTCTGAAAAACCACCTGCTCTTGAGACAGAGGAGACCGCAGCAAAGAAAGACCACACAGTTGAAAATGTACAAAAACCAGAGACCAATGAGAAAAGCGCAGACGTGAAAGTTCTGCATGACCCAACTGGTTTCAAAAATGGAGCGGAAAGCAGCCATTTTTTTGCCTACCTCGTTTCCACTGCGGTTCTGGTGGCTGTCTTATACGTCACTTACCACAACAAACGAAAGGTACGTTTCTTTCCTTCCTCGTTCTTCTTGAGCATCAGTCGACCCAAATGTGGTGATCAGTTCATTTAACGTTTGAGAGGCTTTTGTATTTGAGTCTTTTATTTGAAGGTGTACTTTATGTAGTAGAGTAGACTGTATTTTGTGGACAATAACTGAAACACGTTTATATTATTATAGATTATTGCCTTCTGTTTGGAAGGGAAAAAATCAAGATCATCACGTCGTCACAAAAACACAGAATATCATAGACTTCAACAAGAGGTAATGTATATTGATTATTATTTTACAATATGGCATGATTTTATAGTGTGGGTATTAATAATGTCTTTGTCTTTTTAGCTGTGAAACGATGCTGATGAATGGATGCCTTTCAGCAGCCTAGTGCACTGTGAATTTCCCTGTTTGTATATTATTACCTGGTGTTAAATTGATGTTTTGTAATTTTAGATGCTTATTGCATGACTATGCAGATGACACTTTTGCCTTATCAAGAGAATGAAGTGCAATGTAGTGGAGTTATAATAAGCATGCAGGTTTTGCACTTATGTTATCTTTTGTAAACTGACCTGTGAAAGGTCCAGACTCAGGATATTTGGGTTATAGAGGGAAAAAAACACTGTTTGGAGCTCTGCTTTTTGTAAAATTGTGTGTGTTCTGCAATTTTTCGATCTATGAATTATTTGTCTGTGTCTGCTCCATGCTGGCCCAATGAATGTACTTGTAGCCTCACTAGTGGTGATTGCCAAATGCTGAACATCCAAATATAAAAATGGACCACTATGCCAACATTTTAGGGTGAAGAATAAAAATGCTTTTTGTTAAAAAAAAACAAACCTGAAAATATTGTCTGATAAGGTTTTGGTAAACCTTAAACCAAACTGTTGGATGCATTGATTCTTACTGTGAGTCGTAGATGCTGAGGTGTGCCTATTGTTAGATTGTGACGAGGATAAATGATTACTAGGGATCTCTTTTTCTTTATTTACAATTCAATTGCCAGTTAAGAACTATTGATTTAGTAACTTTGTGTGGTGTGTTTGTAAATTGGTCATTAATTCAACTGGGGATTGACTTCCAGATATGCTTAAGATTACTTTATTGCGTAATTTCTCGTAATTATTTGAAGTTGCAAAGAATCAACAGCAATAACAAACTAAATGTAACAATAAAGTTTTTCACTTTTTAAACTGCTTGCGGTTATTTTACATCCACAACATCCAGATTTCTAAGAGACTTCAATATGTGTTTGTATCCTCCAGCCTCTGATGGCGAGGACAGATAACTGCAGTTTTCATAGTGGGGTCATGTTTCTGGCCTCCTCTTTATAAATGTCTGGTATCGCTCCCATTGATGAAGGCACCATCCGGACAGAGGAGCCTCCACGAAGCTCGGACTCGTACCGGATCAACTGTTCCCAAAAGCCGTTATTGGGTCTCGCCATGGGCCGACATTTCTTTATCCACCTGTGCGCCTCCAGCAGACTGATACCTTGATGTTTCATCAGGTAAACCATGCACAAGGCAGCAGAGCGACTCACTCCCGCGTTACAATGCACCAGCGTGCGTCCATTATGTTCCGCGTTAAACTGGATTTTATCTGCGACGTGGTCGAAGTAATCTCTCAGGGGAGAAAAGGGCGAATCTGAAATGGGGAGATGAATATATTCCACAGCAGTAGGCGGAGGAGTCCTGTTTTTAGTTTCAGAAACATTGATAATGCATGTGATCTTGCTCCGAGTCACCTGGGAGGCATCGTTGGCAGCTGCAGCGTTACTGAGAAAGAGGTGATCGGTGACTTGGCATAAGCCAGACAGAACCACGGGACCTGTCTTTTGTTTGGACATGTCAGGTACAAGGAATCACTACCAAACAGAAACAGATTTACATGAGCGAACCATTGTCCACTACGGCAACTTAGAGGGGACAACTTCGATGTGTTATTGCGCACGTTAACGCTCCCTGCTGGTTGAAACGACAATGCAGAAAAATACCCTAATACTAACTTTTGATTGGGCAGTGACACTATGTTTGCGCTACAGACGCAGCCAGCCTAACCCAAGTCTCACCAGGGCTGAACGATGTCTGCGTTTGAGTTTATGATCCATATTTGCTGTTGCTGAAAATATAAAGGTAGATTAGTCCCTCACTCGTATAGCCTATAATGACTGAAAGGCCAGCGGAGAGGAGGAGGTGGTGATGCCTGCGGGCAGGGGGTTGCCTTGGAAACACAGATGGTGGCTGAAGAGCGCACAAAAGACCGTAACCTGTGGCAGCAGCTGGAGACCGAAACGCCTATTAGTCCGCGTCTGTTCAAAGGACCACTGATATCTTAAATTCATTTCTTTTTCATTTTCTTTGTGTCCCGTCTACACTCCATCCTGTAGGCTATCTTGCCCTGGACCGGATTCTGTTTGTTTGTGCGCAGCTGTTGTCGACACTCCCACATCTGCGTCTGAGGACGGGAGACATAAATACGGCGTAAACGCAGCTCTCCCGTGAGTAGCCCATATATCCTACCGTAGCGTCGTACCTACACCACACCACACAAGCTTGACAGGCTATCCCACATTTTTAAGCCAGGCGTCAAAAAGGAAGTGTTTTGAAGTCGACCCGTCATCTGATATCGTGGGACGGGTGCACGAAGAGCATCAACATGGGAAGGTAATATTGTTCTTTACAAACTAATGATTCAGTACAATGTAGACAGGTGTATGCTGTTTTATTTCTCGTGATTGTAAATTGTACTGATCGTGTCCTCGGTTGAACAATATTTGCAATTCCTGTTTACAATGTTTCAATCCATTGACGTGCTCTCCTTTGGCACCCACAGTAGGCCTATATATTTTTCTATAGCACAACTGTGTCTCACCCATATGATATTCATGGTAGATTCTTCTTCAACAGTGGAGAGGAATCCAACGTACGAATCAAGTGGACTTCAAAAACAGGTCATGTGTGGATCTTTTTTTTTTTTACCTTAGGCCATAATGAGAAAATACCAATGTGGAGAAACTGGTTCTTGAGTAAAAATACATTGTATACTCTTACAGGGCCATATTGTGTCTGGCTTCATTGTTAGTTGAACACAATCCCTGCATGTATGAAAGACTAATAATGTTTTGAACAGGAGAGGTGTTCCCACTGTTGTCTTATGTCTTCTCTAGTTACTCCGATGGGAAGGCCGATTGAAGCCCACAGCGGACCTCTTTGTGTTGACCCTCCTCTGAGCTGCTGCTGACACTGGTACACCATTCCTCTGATGATTTATGCTGCATGAGACTTTTATGCCCCTCATCTTGTTATGTAACGTATGTAGCTGTGGGTGAATAGCATGTTTAATTGTTCGAACAAATGTTATATAAACTATTGTGGCTCATTGTATGTATCTTTGTCTTACAGTTTTTGACATAAAGGAAGAGATGTATCTAGAAGACGAAGACTCGGGTTTAAAGAGACAACCACTCTCAGTTTCAATATGTGTTTTTTTTTGTGAGCAGATTCAGCTCACTTTTTAGCAGGTGCATAGCTTGTACAGTAGCTTTACCTCTGGTTTTAAGGTTGAAAACATCTGTCTCAGCTTAACACAGCTTCTCTTACAGACTGCAGTATATTTAATTTAACATGTGATGTGTGGATTCCTTCACTATGACTTTACCTAAGTTATGTATATTGTGTGTTGTGTTCAGTGTGTGCATGTGTTGGGAGCTTGTGTTGCATTTGTGTGCATGTGTATATGTAATGAATGTGAACGATAGCCTGCTTATACAGTGAATTGCTGAAATGCTTGCTGGTTTTTCAGCCACTACATGTGCCAGTCAAGGGACAGGCTATTTGAAGAATAATTTTATATTATATATATATATTATATATATATATATATTATATCTGAGAAAGCTACGCATCTCCAAAAACCTAAGCTATGGCAACTAAATTGTACAAAATGCTAAAATTACATACAAATAGCTTTTTGTCCTTGTCTGGGAGATACTAACTGAAGTCACATATCTAACAATACTAATGCTCTCTAACAGCTAAGATAATTACTAACATGCAGATGCCAGTGGCTGCTGTCTAACCATCTTATTCTTAGCTTCAAAATCATTTCCCATTATCCTCCAGCCCAGGTCATAAAAATGCAAATATATTACTGTTTATGAACTATGAACTGGCTGCAGGATTGGGAAAAGAGAATGGAGTGAAACAGAGTTGACCACATTCTTGCAGAAGTTATTCATCTCACTGTATTTGACCTGCATCCATGTCCTGTGTGTGCCTAAGCTCTGTGTGGTCAACCTCTGGCAGAACATGCTTGGGTTGTTGTTAACACCAGGAAAACCTAAACCCTCATACTAACTCCTGATGATAACCCTGCTAACAACTCTCATATTAACAATATCAGAGAGCTTCTAACCATACTGCTCTGAAAGAAACCTGCCTTTGTCTGACCCAGAGTTATATCCAGCACTGAGTGCTATAGTGATATGCTCTTTCTCTGTGAAGGCACATAACATGCAAAAAGAAATGTTTTACTCATACTAATATTTAAGATGTGCACATATTATACACATTATTAACACTAACTAATCTGATGAGCTAACATTAACGAGGCACAAACTAACAACCTACTAACATAGGCTACTAAACCATCCATCCATCTTCTTCTGCTTATCCGGAGCCGGAGAGGGAAAGCTACTCAACCAGCTAATCACTAACATGATAAACTTACTAACAAAGAGTTAACAAAGAATTTTTAAACCCATTATGAATGTGTCGAAGAGAGTGTGGATCCTTCATTTATATTTTAATACTACTTTATAGATTTGGAAATGTCAGTGTGGCCTTAACCTGAGACTTTACAGCAGGACGAGATCAACATTTGTCAAATTATTTTGTGTCAATGTGTGTGCAATAAAATCTTTCTTACCTTATTCTTATTTTACAAAATCTTTAGACATTTTTAGTTATTCTGATAATAATAGTGTTTTTAAATAACCTCACAATGGAAGTGTGTCGAGTTCAGATTGCCATAGCTGCAGTAATACAGCAGGGGGCAGTACTTGAATACTTTTAAGGGACTGCACTCGAAGCCGTACAACAGGCCTGTTTTCTTTATCTCACAGCCTGTACAAATGTCATTACTGTAAGTACAATACTTTTACTTTTATATATAACATTCAGTATTTGCTTATTTGAACTGTTGGATTTGTTATTACTGTTTCCACTATAACATCTTTAACGTTCTCCCTATTATGGGCTACTGTACACAATATCAAGCTCAACTATAATTGTAATACAAGATCCACCATGATGACTGACTCGTTGTCTTTAATCCCAACCACATCCATGCGGTTATATGCGGTTATATGTGGTTATATGTGGTTATATGTGGTTATATGGGGTGCAGTAAAATGTAATTGAAGTCATAATGTTTGGTGTCATCTGTCACACACACACACACACACACACACACAGACCCCTGTGTGGATTCAGAGCCTGGTACCGTGCCCCCCATTAGGGCCCGATGTGATCCAGATGACAGGGGTTTCCAAAGGTAGAAGCAGGGGCCCGGGGTCTCCATGGGTCAGCTGTAATTCACCACAGAGCTCAGAAAGTCACAGTCTTAACACACACAAGACAAACCCTCACAGAACAGCCCAACTCCACTTAAAGTCTTAAATATCACACAAAGTCCAGTTCAAAGGCTGCTGTGTTGGGACAAAAAACATTAATCGGCTTAATGATGTTCTCTGGTGAGTGCTTACTTTACCCAGCCTTGAAAAACAAGGTATGTGTAAGTCCAGAGAGAGCAGTAGACAGAGGGCTGTTAAGGACTGATTCCATTATCTCATTGTTTTAGCATTTTGGGTAATTTTAGCAATTATCTATTTCTGCTTTAGAGAAAAATAAGGAATGTGTGTGTGTGACCTGTAGGAGCAGTGCGTTGTAACCAGAGCCCCCATCTCACAGAGGATCAGTCTGCTGAAGTAACGCCACTGCTTTGAACAAAAATAGACGATAGAAAAGAATAATAATAGTCAAATATATTTCCGCACTGGTGCCATCATTAGGGTAAGACTGTGAGTTGTTCCCATATCGATTACTTAGGCCTACCCAATAGCTTTCAAAAAGTTCAACTGTTGTTACTTTAAAATATAGGCTACTCAAAAATACACATTTACAATCTTGATTGTGCATGGAGAGTCAAAACACACGAGTAGACATTTCTACATTAATTCCACACATGACAGAATGAACCGTGAGCTAAACCTGATGTTTTCTGCTGTCTAACGTCTCAGTGTGGATCACATGACAACAAGAGCAGTTGTTTTTACAGTTGTTTTTCATAATAATATGGTGAGACAAAATGAAACCACCGTTCATCCTTTCATTAATGCGCAGAATTGTACAGAATCTGGAAACCAGTGTTGCTGTTAAATGAATCTCTGAGCTACAATCTTCTTTAAGATACTGTTTTGTCAGATTCCCAAGGACCAAATATGAAACTTTGCATTTAACCCTGTTTTATTGCAGGTCTGTGTTTCAGGACCTTTCATACCAGGATTCATATGTTATTCTGGGCCCCAGTACAAGTGAGAAAAGCTGTATGGTCATGCAGTAGAATCTGGGTGAGGGGTTGTGGCTTTTTAAAAATGGTACAATAGAGGCTTTAACTACGGGGCAGGGAGAGTTTGCTGAAATGGATTGCAGACTTTTAAAACATTTGAAGAGTGGAGAAATATCTGAAGCCAGGCTGCGTCTGTGTTTCAAAGCGGGCTAGAGGTTGTTACGGTTCGGCCTTGAAAACCACACCGTGCATACTGTAGTCATCCGTCTTTGTCTGGTTTTAAAACTATAGCCTATACTTTCTCTAGAGTCTCGTCCATTCAGTTAAATTCCATTTGACACCACTTGATCAAATAATTTCCTGCTACGTTTGTGTCATTTCTCTGGCTAAGTCCTGCTAATAGTGTGAAAATTGTAAAAAATGAAGCCTGAGACCTTGTGGCTCCCTAAATGTCTTTCTAGCCGGTGTCCAGATAAGCGGACAGTTGTGTGGCTCAGGCCAATCTTTAGAGCCTGCTGCTGCTGCTTGAATGATGGACAGTAATTAAAAGTTAGCTAATAACCTCTTCACACCTGACATTTCAACAGGGGGGTCCCGGACACCATTATCTACATATAGATTAAACAGCGTAATTGGCGGCAAGATAGGGTCACGAAAGGAAGACGGGGGAAAAATGCAAGGCCGTCACCAAACCATTAAGCAGAATATCTGAGTGACACTGTGATTTTTACTACTTGGGCTAATGCGACAGAAAGTGAGCTGAACTAAAATGCTAAATGAATGAAGCCTATTTCGGTGTGTGGCGGTTATTACCGGGGCAAACACTGGGCCATGGAAAATAGCTTTAATTTCATAATAATTGCTGGATGAACGTCACACGGTACAGACATAATAATTTGAACATGAGAAAAAAAATATGGCAAAGTGGACAGGATGGGAGGGGGGAATAATACATTTAAGCTTTCTGGAGATACATGTGATGAAGTGGACTTGAAAACTAGAACCTAAGCATAGACTATAATATATTTTGCTTGGCTTGTATTGCTGAAAGATGAGAAAATGCATTCATATAAATTTATTGAGTTATTGTGTTTATACCTTGATTATCAAACTTTTCACACCAAGTACCACCTGAGAAAATATTTGGCTTTCCAAGGACCACTTTGGTGACCGAAAATGATCTAAACCAGAACTAATCCAGAATCCAAAAATGGGCCGAGATATATTTAAAAAAAAGACTTAACTGGGATTGTATTAGGTTACAATCGGGACTAAACTGAGCGTCAAGCAGCGCTGTTCTTGATATATCAAATCAAGATTTTACTAGGATTTACCCAAATGCTTACCCAAAATTACCAGGGACAAACAGCAAAAAATAGAAAGAGAAATGAGATATACTGTACTTGGTTGATTCACAAGGAAAATTGCTTGAAACACTAAAAGAACATAACACCATTTATATGTTACAAAACGTGAGTTGTTGCTGGATTGAATGGTTAGATTAAAATCTCTACACACGCGCATATAAAAGTGTCCGCAGCACTGTCATCTTCACCACTAGATGTCTCTCTTGCGTTAGTCTGGCGTTGTATTGTTACTGAAACGTCTATCTGCTCCAACTGTCCATGACTTGTCTCTGTAGGCCCGAGGTTCATCCATCATGTCCAGAGGTGCAAGTCTTTTTTTGTTTTTTGTTTTGTTTTTTAAACCAAACAAACATTTCTTCATTTCTTTTCCTTATTCTTCTCGTTCACATTCTCCACATAGTCCCGGACTCAGCTACTCTTTGCATCTGTCTTTCTCCATGTCTGTGCCTCTGTGCCCTCAGTAAAAGGCTCACTTTACTGTTTATACTAGGGGATTGGTGTTGTTAACAGGTGTAGGTAATGGGATCCCTATTGGCAGCCAGACACACCCCACCTCTCCCCACAGTTCACTCTCATGCCAGCCATACACTATAAAATTTGAGTTAACCTTATTTAAAGAATATAGGAAACTGATTGCACCACAAATTCAATAACCCAAACTACAAAATTAGACCATGTATCAGATTTTTCATTAAAAAAGTGTCTGCTCTTCAGCTAGGGGCCTCAGGACTGGAGCGTATTAGGCGCTCCAGTGGTTAGGCGCTCGCCCTGCAACCGCCCAGTTGCCGGTTCGAGTCCCCGCCTGAGATGTGTCTGTGGGCAAGACTGAATGAATGAATGTGGTTGTGCGATTGGTGTTTGGTGGTGTTCCCCAGGGCAGCTGTGCCTACACAAGTAGCTTACCACCACCAGTGTGTGATTGTGGTGTAAATGATAGTGATCCGGGGCTAGTGTATATTTAATGTACATTTACAAATTACAGAGGTCAAACAAAGAATCCCTCAATAGCATTTTTGATCATGTTTATGACCCCTATGGGACTCTGGACACACTTACTTTGGCAGAGAGCAATGAAACTTGGGACAGTGATTCTCCACAGTGTACCCAACATAAAATATTATTATGACCTCACCCTACAACAAACAGGAAGTCGGCCATTTTGGATTGAAAATGGGAAGTCGGGTATATTTGACAGCCTCTAACTTGCACATATTTTGCCCGATTAGGCTCAAACCTGAAACACCTAATTACCCCCCGGCCCTGAACACATATCTGACCAATATGATGCCAGTTACCTCTATAGCACCCCGTATAGACTGAAAGAAGGAAATTAATAAAATGTATGGGGGTGTTTCCCCGATATGACAGCGTAGGCCTAGTTAATTAATTGTTACGCTAAACAATGGCCAGTTTGTCACAAGGATGATTTGTGGTAAGTTGTTTGTAAGTTAATCATAGATACATACATACACTATTTTTAAGTCAATTGCTTTTCTAGATTTTGTAAGATTAACGAGTGAAATTTTACAGTGCAGCTCACACTTGCTCCAGCCGTCCACCTCTGATGGATTGCACCCACTATTCATCTAAATTATGTCACTGGCAATGAGCTATCAGTTCAACCTGGGCCTAAATGAAGAACAGGGCTAGTTTGTGTTGACGATTCCTCAGCGCTCACTTCTGATGAGGTTGAGCAGCTAAAACATGTACTCAAGTAACAGTAAAAAGTTACTCCAGCAAATGTAAGCCCCTAAGCTAAACCAGGACTAAACCAAACTGAAATCGGTCTAAAAACCTTCACTAAACTGGGTCTAGACCAGAGGTGTATAAAACAGGACTAAACCAGGCCTTCTTCTGGCCTGAATGAGGGCTAAATAGATATAAACTATATAAAAATGTCTAAAGGGACTAAACATATATTCTCATTTAATATAAAAAATCAGATCTTTTAATACAAAATGTCCTCTGAAGACATTTCTGTTGCTGAGGGGTTGATCTAAAATAAATCCTAGTGACATCCCTAGTACTCATTACTACCGCTACTGTCAGGCCTGTAGCAGTGACATAGCCTGGATGAGCCTATATATACTGGCAATGGCCCGGGCCCCTCTCTGTCAAAACACGAGCCTGTGTGGCCCCCTTCGCTGCCACTTTACAGCTGCCGAGAATTTGTTATAACAGAAGCAGGACGGCTTTTATTTCACCGAATCCTGCAGCTGCTGATTGCTGTTACGTTAACCCTGACATGGTGGAAATCTGCTGCTTCAAATCCATACACGGTGCAAATTCTTGTCTCATCTTTACAGTAACATGAGGTGATACGCTGTGACCTCGATATAGCTCCATAATACGCCAAATGGGAAAAAGTCAAGTTGCTATATTCGCTGAGGATGTCGAGAGATTGACTCATTGTAAAGAGCAGGATTCATTGTGGCAAAACTTTTTGTACAAGGCCAGTTAATCACAGGGCTGACACAGAGACACGCCACCATTCACTCTCACATTCAGTCGCTAGGGGCAATTCAGAGTCGCCATTTTTCTTTCACATGCGTGTCTTTGGTCTGTGGTAGGAAACCAGAGTCGACCCAGAGAGAAGAAGAAGAACATGCACCAACTACTACACCGCATGCACTCATATTTGTAAAATGATTATCTCCATATAGTAATTTTAATCTGCTCCAGACAGGGCTTATATTCTCTCCCAGAATCCATCTCTTCTCTGGCTATTTGTGTTTTTACTTTTCTCTCTCCTAGCTTTCTCCATAATCCCTCTCAGCTGCAAAACAGATGTCAGATTTCCTCCTAAAGCTCTTTTTATATCATCATCCTTTTACCTGTGAATATCCTGGTGTCTGTATCTGTATATGTTCACAACAAAACTACTGATGGCTTGGCAGTATTTCACAAATGTATTGTTCGTGCAATAGCCTATTTGCATACCAAAATGAGAGGCATGATAAATAAATATATAAAAGCCAAGAATGACTGAGATCTAGTCTTGACTTAGTCCTCAGTTTAGCCCTGCTTTAGTTCAGCTTTAATCCTGCTTGTGGGTATTGTGGTTAATTCCCATGTTTTCACACTTCATTTTGACTAGTAATCTGCAGACTGCTGAAATCAGTCAGATATGTAAAAAAGGTATATATCTATAATACTATTATTATCATATATTGCATGGTTTTCTAATTGTGCATTCTTTGACATATGTTATCTCTCTGAAGACTGGAATGGAAAGGGCTTTGCTACTTGCACCAGAGGAGTTCTCTTTCTCAATTGAGTTAAGTTCATAAAAACTGTTGGTAGTGGCAAAAGAAATACAAATACAGCAAATAAAGAAATAAATAAAGAAAAGTGCTCAACATTACATAGGATTTGCAGTGATTTGCAGCTTAATTGAGCCTATCTAATAGGTTATTAGCTTGTTATTTCAGATAAACAATCCAATAAATGTTCCCTAGATTACATTATTACAGTTGTAAAATGTGCCCGGGGAATAGCTTTCTCTATAAGAAGTCGTGCCTCCCCCATACTCATTGTTTTTTATTGAGTTCTTCACCCACAGGAGCCAAATATAGAACTGAGGCTACACTGTTAGAAATAATCTGCAATAGTTAGTCTTGATCTACGTACACTACCAAGTGATTTAAAAGGCATTTTACCCATGCCTGACAGCAAGTTCACAAGACCCACAAAAGAAAGTCCTTTCACAACATTTGCATCATTCCTTTGATGTCTAGACATTATATGTTTCTTTCTGGTGTGAGAAAGTAAAAGGCCCAGATCTGACGAGCTAGTATGTCATCTCCTAAGAGAGAGCTACTTGACTGAAGTCACTGTGTAGACAGTACAAAGCTCTCACATTGGTCCATATTCATGAAGGTGTAGCTGTTACTGACACATTTTCTTATGGGAACAAATCACCAGCAGGGTGTGGAGCCACTGTGTAATCTCCAGTGTTTTGTCACAGCATCTGATCCAAGTCCAGTTTGTGTGTTGTGTTTATGGGAGGATCCCATGCTCAGATAGGACAGTCCCTCATATTAAATAGTCTAAAGTTGGGATTATGAGTGACTATTCTTCTAGTGTAGCCAATGTCTTTTTAATAGGGAAGGTTCAGTGGCGCAAAAGACATGGCCAAAGACTTTATACATTCTAGCATGTTTTGCCCACGGACACAACAGTAGTATGTACTCGTTTGATTGAGAAAAAAACACCAACCCTCTGATCATTTGACAGACCGAGCGGGCTCCCAACACAGCAAAAGTAATTTAGTAATATCTCTTAGCTCTTTTTGGGGCTCCAATGATTTTTTCCCCTTGGCTGCAGCACGAGAGACCATTATGAACCAAATTTGCCAATACTGTAGCCCTAGTGGTTTAATTCCCAGTTTCTTCTGAATCCTTTGTGAAGCCATTGTATGTGTTTACTGACCACTCACAGTGACCTTAGCAATAGCATTATCGATTAGCTACACTGATTGTTTTCCCTGTAGTTGTTGCTCCTTTTGCCAATATCCCTTCTTCCTTCCCAATGACATTGAACATACGCGAGTCGGAGCACACTTGGGAGTCGGGGTTAGCAACAAGTCAATAACCAAAACACAGGCGTGCACTGAAGGTTATAAAGGTGCCACGTGTGCCACGACTGCTAATTCCTATACGTCGTCTACCTTTTGGTACCGAGGCCTAGGTATTCCTCCTCTGCCTCATTAGTGCTGATTTACGCCACAGCTAGGTGAAGGCAACCAGGATGGACCCCCTCTCACACACACACACACGCATACACACACACACACACACACACACACACACACACACACCCTCAGCCCTCTCACTATCTCTCCTTCTCATTCTCCTGCGCGCACAGACAATAGGGCCCTGGAGAATACCGTGGCTTGTGCTGAATTATTCAAATCAGCAGTGGCAGCAAGCCGGGGAGCAAAGGATCGAGGAGGCTTGAAAGTAAGAGAAGGGCGAGAGAAAGGGCTGTGTGGAAGGAAGGAGAGATAGTGGTAGAGAGAGGACTGAACCCGGTTGATTCAGTATTCAAATAGCCTCTTCCCCATCTCTCCATTCTTCCAATAGCAGTCTATGAGTCACCCCCTGCCCTTCACCGGTTCATTAATACACATCTGTACCACCCCATATCAAGTGAGGGAGAGGCAGAGAAGATAGGGCGGGTATAAGGCATCCTACTGTAGCAGAAGCAGTGGTAAAGTGGCATTGTTGGCAGGGGGGCAGTATGTGCAGGTAATTAGCTATAGCACCTAAAGGAAGAAGAAGAAAAAAAGAAAGCTCATGCCAGCCTCAATTCCCCAGAGGCAAGACCTGGACATGGCACGGTGCAGCCCGGGAACAAAAGGAAAACAGAGAGGACCCTGACAGCCCTTGCAGAGATGGGACCTGTCATAGTGTAGGCCTTCATGCGTTTGTGCTGTAAGTTATATTTCTACCAAGGGCTCTAGTTTAGTTTGGCAAGATGGTATACTCACCAGCCATTGTATACCCCTCTTGATTTGCTTGATTTTCTTGTTAATATCAATAGCCAATCAGCCAGTCTCGTGATACATATAGGCGTACAGATGTGGTAAAGACTACATGCAAGCAGTATAGGAAGACATTTTGATGACTTTGATGTACTGGGATTTCTACACACAAGCTTCTTTGCAGAAAATGGTCTGAATTAGAAAAAAAGCCAGCTATCTGAACAAAAATTCAATGTTGATGCCAGAAATCAAAGTCACATAAGACCACACCTGGGTATACCTAATAGTGTACAATTAGCCGTTAGACCACTATAGGAGGAGCCTAATTAACACCTTGAGTCTTAAGATTCCATCCTTATTTTACTGCTATGTAACCCTGAGTGTTCTGCTGCCCTCATTAGGAACAGGAACTGCTTCATTAAGTGATGTGAGAGTGCACTGCAGACCCAGCATACATCACATACTTAGAGGCTGCTGTCCAAAGGTTTTCTTCTACTAAATTAGTCCAAAATAATCAACTGTGGTAAGGAAATACAAAATGGCAAACAAGACAATTTAGATCTCATTATGTTCACAAAGTTCTTCACTGATACACACAGAGTCCCAACTTCACACAGCCCCTTGATGTGTGTTACCTGACATCATTTCACATGATTACAATGACATAATACAATTTTTAATGTTCTCTTCCAAGGATATTCATAACATGTGGTCTCCCAAACTCCCAATAATGATGATGATGGTTCAAAAGCCCTCACTGACCCTCATCTCTTAACACATTGAGAACCCACAATGATCTCTCTCTCTATTCTGAAGCTAAATAGTTAAAGCTTTTTTGCACAAAGAACCATTTCTCTTGCACTTTATTTACTATGAGATCGGTCTTGATACAAAAGCTGTTAAACTAAACGTGTGTGGAGAGGTCAGAGACTCATATGTAATACTGTATGTTGTGCATCCGTCTTTTCTGCTCTCACTGATGTGTGGTGGCTTCTCATGACTTCCTGTGGATCGATTGGGGCCACAGCGCCAAACGGTACAGTCTGGTTTTGTTGACTCTCAGGAGAGATAGTTTGTGGTGTGACATACTGCACACTCAAAGCAGAGCCAGTCTCCACACAGTTCTGTCCCACTGCTGTCAGATGGGACCTGGGTTTGGCAGTGCCGGCTGCGGGGCTCAGATGGACCACTGATCGGCCTTCTGCCCACTGTCCCACGAGAGCAGGTACAGGGTGAAAGAGACAGGTGTGTTTGTGTTCAACTTGTTGGCCTCCTCCTGTCTACCCCCCGACTATCCCCTTAGAGGCTGGGACAGATGTCCATAACATTGATTTTGGATTCAGTGAAGATGGAAAATAGAAAAGAGCGCCAAGGCTAGGAACAAAAGAAAAATATATGATGCTTTGAAAATCGATCCCGTAAAATGTGCTCGATAAAAGTCAATAAAGGAGTTTTGTAGGATGCAATTGTGACAAGGGCTCCCTATCTGTATACAAGGTCTTTGCATATGAATTCCTTTGCTAACATTTCCAGCGTAAGGCAAGCAACACATTTCTTGGAAATCCGTTAGTCCTCCTGGACAGTTTTGAGTACTCCCTTCAGACTCATCACAACCTTTTGAAAATGATGTGAATATTATGCCAGGTTTTGGAATAATCAGTGCATGAATGTCATAGGTTTAAATGCAGTTGGGCTTTTGGGCTCAGCAGGTCGTAAGGCTTTGAGTAATCAGGGTTTAGGGATTTTAATTACAACAATTAAATTCTAATTACAATGTAAACACATTTTGCTGCCAAACCCTTTGACCCCCAGAGAGAGGCTGCTGTACCGTATCATCACATGCGCCACTGTGAAGGATGGTGGCCAGCGGAAGTCCTGTGTGAAGACGTCATCTGTGCGGGGGACGGCAGACATTTATGCTAAGATTTCCAGGTTATCAATGACAGCGACGGTGTTATAAGTGGTTCAACAAATGTGAATGTCTCAGATGAATAACATCACACTCAAAACAAATGTAGACTTCACAGTATGGAGAGAAATCAGTCTCAAAAAGATGTATTGATGCAGAAATAAAAATGTATTAAAAATCGTGCAGAAATCTTTGCTTCAAATACTTTTTTACTCATCCTACCTATGTGAACTCGTTGAGAGATGCACTTGGACTTGGAGAAGATCAGGTTCAGTTTACAGGGGCAAGAGGACAAATTTGTGACCTTTCATGAATCTTTTCAGGACACCAGATGCTTTATAGGACACTGTATGTATTATTATGATTGTGGTATTTTGGCTTTATGTAATGGTTTTTATAATGTAAGATTGTTTTTGGTGTCTGGTCTTTCCAGCTCTCCACGGGTTTAGAGACCGTATAAGATAATGACGTTCTTTCTGTACTCTACTTAACTCAACTCAAAAATTCAATAAAAAGAGTTATACAAAAAATGCTTATTTACCCTTATTCCTCTTTTTTAAACTCCACACAGCATTTTATCTATCTACACAAACAAAATATTAAAATGTAATAACGTGTAACTACATTGTACAGACAGAATGGTTAAGGTTGGGCTCAGGCACAATGTAGTTACATGTTATTTCAGTTTGTTACACAGTGTATTACATTGTACTTAATGAGGGAGATACAATGTAGTTAAGGGCTATGTCAAATAAAGTGTTACCAAAATAGGCTTGATGGAAATGCTCCAAATTTGAATAAACTCAGTTTTTGTGAATAAACGTTTATACGTTTATATGTCGCTTGAGGTGGATTTTGAAGTGTATCAAATAAAGCAAGATTCACAAAAGTGTGGTGGAAACACTTTATTGGCTTTAAAAAGAGGACCACATAAACGAGGTGTTTAGTGCAGGTGGAGAGGAGGGGGAAAGAGGGCCTTCACTTTACTATTGCTTACTATTTTATTTAATAATGTCATGTCATTTAATAATGATAAAGATGTCTTTACCCCTTTGCCAGTAGCTTTGGTTTAGCCACTGGAAGCTAGCCTCGCTCATTGGATGATGCACAAACGCAAAACTGACAATTTCTACATAGCATATTCATTTTTACATAAAAGCATTTGAAGCAAAAATTGCTGCACGAGAGTCAGACATTGTGAAAAAGTGTGATTTTGAATAAATCTTTATTTCTGCATCAATACATCTTTTTGAGACTGATTTCTCTCCATATCACTGTTGCAATCTGCAAAGTGCAGAGGCCAAAGCGTGAATCTGACTTTTCAAGTAAATTTTGTGTGAAAATGTGGGATGATGAATGTACTTTAAAGGCTTTGTTTATGTCTTGTATTTTGTTGCCAATGCTGTCTGTCCACACCAGCCCACCTCTAGCTCCACATAAGCAGTCTAATTGTGCCGCCACTTCCTATTACACATATCATTCGTCATGTCACGCTCCTTCGCTCGTGTGCCCGGCCAGCTGCTCACAAAGGTGTGGATGGTGGTGAGAGGGCAAAGTGTCAGTGTGCTCTTGGTCTCATGTCACTCAGATATTTCTACAGTTTTATGATTTGTTTAAGGGTTTTATCTATCAAGCAAATATTTTAGGCCTAATAATCGCTATAGCTACTGTGTATAATAATGTACTGGCTTTATACTGAGCATGTCTAGACACTAAAAGCCCTTTACAACTGATTGCATTCACTCCACAGTCACACGTAGGTCACACAGTCACACATGACAGCCACACGAATACATGCAGGCAAGGTGAGGTGTCTTGCCCAAGGGTACAACAGCAGCAAGAATCTCTGCTTGAAGCATTGTTAAACACAAGAACAATGCATTGAACAGCTTGATAAGAGACAGCTCTTTCTGTTTCATTAGCTTGGCAAATGTAATCTAGAACTCCAGTGTTGTAGATCTTTTTATGCTCCCCAGGGTTGTGTTCTTGTGGTATAGGGTTGTTTCTTTGTGAGAATAGCTGGACCTGACAACCCTTACACCCCCACCTGCCACCGGTCGGACAAGGCATGAACTATATTCGGCAAATGAGCCAGGGAACCCGGGCTATGCTTGACTGGTCCCTGGGAGAAGGTGAAGCCCGAAAGATAGAAAAAGAAGGAACCAAATGCCTTTCAGAGCTTCCATGATTTGACTCTGGCCAGGTCTAGTGAAGCAACCTCTGATGTTTGGGTTGGAACTGACCGACTGGCCTCGAGCCTAAAGGAACATGAGGTCATTGCAGTTGGATGTGTGTGCTTTCTGCAGGTAATTACATTATTACATATTATGCTTAATTAACACTGGATTGGTGCCTAATAAAGACAATTTAAGAAGGAAAATGTCAGCAGTTACAATAATGAGATTATTCTTTAATTCACACACAATTACAAGCACGATTAACACTCAATGAAAAGCATTCGTGCACCTTCATTAGTACGGTATATTCTCCCTTTTCAATAAAAACGGTGTATTTTCTTTATGTGCCTCTATAACCAGAAATAATATGTATATATATTGTTCATTTTACAGTAAAAAAACTATATGTGTAAAGTCTATTGTCTTCTTTAGTAATTTACACTGCATAGAAATGGGGTTTGAGGTTTGAAATTCAAGTCAGCTATGCTTCCACTGGCCACTTTATTAGACAGTCGACTATCCCTTACCTTTTGTGACTATGTATCCATCCACCTTACTTTTTGCAGTATGGAGTCAATTTCATTTTCATCATATTGTTTGTATTGTTTGCCCTGAATTTGGAAAGAGAAATATACTGTACACCATGAATGGAGGTAATTCAGTCCCAGTTGGAGTAAGTGTAAATCTTTTTAGCGTGGTTGTCATGTCATGTGACCTGTAGCTAGAGACATAACGTTTAACTCATCTGGATAATCATGTGTGAAACATGCTCTATAAAACAAATTGTCATGATAAAGGTAATGAGTCATTTTGTGGGAGAGAGTGTGGCTGGAGAAACAGTGGAAAAGGAGGAGCTACTTGTGCTGTGGCTTCCTCTTTTATGGTGTGACCTTTCTCTTAATTGGCTGCCACAGCTTTACACTCAGATTCTGTTGGTCTTCCAGCCAAGTAATTTCTGCTGCTCTTCCGTCTGAGAGTCTCCCTCTGACCCATAAATTGGAAGTGCTTTAACCTTTCCTGAGTGCTCACTTTATAGCACTCTCTTTATTCTTTTATTATGCAGATTAAATTGATTTTCAAATTTCAAAAAAGTGTCTGTATTGCTTGCATATGATTTTTTTGGTGGATGCTCAACTTTTAACAATTAGGTAGGCTATTTCTTTGATGTACTGCATTCAAAGACATCACTAGGATTTACAACAACGTAGACAGTTGGTACTTTATAGACGTAGAATACATTTGGTAAGGTTCATAGACTTGGTTTTAGTCCTGATTTAGACCTAGATTATGCAGTTTATTCCTGCTTTTGACAAATGTATACATCTAACCCTAATTTACATCTGTTTCTGCATGGTGTAGTCATGGTCAGACCTGGTTTAGTCCGTGTTTAGATCTAATTTGGCCCTGATTTAATCCTCCTGCTTTATTTTAATTGAATTTTATTTGTATAGCCCTATAACACAACAAAGTTGCCTCAGGGGGCTTCACAGTGCTTTACACTTATTAAGCCTTCATTCATACCTGGTTTAGTCCCTGTTTAGACCTGGTTCAACCCTAGTTTATTCTATGACAAGAGCCACCTTAAAGCCCAGTTAATGTCCAAATCAATCAATATTAGTTACAAAACAGATGATGAAAAACCCATGATGACTTATTTGCTTGCTAGTTTTCACTTTTTATCCAGTTATCAGTAAAAGCAATTACATGTGAATGAATGCATCTGCTATTACCCTAAACAAGCTTTGTAATATATCTATGAGCGCGTACATATGTGTGTGCTCGGGGCATAATATACTTGATTTATTGATATGTTTATTTCAATTTATTTCAAGACCTCATCCTGCGAGTCTGACCTCCAAATCAATATCTTCATTTATGGTCCACCACCTTCAATCAATTCTAGGCCCTGTCTGGAGCAGGCGATGGACTGCTATTCACTGGACACACGTTTGCCAAGCCCCCACCCCCCCATGTGCCGCGGCAGGGACCTGGTCACTCCAGTTCTCCAATGATTTCTGGTGATCATTAGGCTTTGTTTTTGCCATCACAATTGTATCCCCTGGTTAGTCTTTGTTTTAACTGCATGAAAATGAGCCTTAAAAATGAGCCAATGGTATAGTCTACACCAGTTTCTTGTCAACTGCTGAAGATGAATTATTATTATTGATTTATTACGTTTCAAAGTGCTACTTTTTGCAGTGTAATTCATAGTTTCAACACACGGTGGTAGTAGAGAAGACAGGGACGGATTATGCATTGTTTTTGTGCGCCAAAATGCGGTACGAGTGATCATCTTGTTCTAGATCCCAATCTTTGGCATATTTACCATGCGGTTGTTAAATGTCAAGTAGATTGAAGTACAAAACGGATACAAAAAAAAGAACCTATAATCAAGATGCAATATCATTGAAAATCTGTGATTTCGTCTACGACAGGACAGCGTTGGACTTGTTAGACCTAAATGAAAACTTGGTGAGTTGTGACACGACGCCATTTTGTGTTACAGCAGAGAGTTCTTTACCTAGTTAAAGTCGTGTTAACTGGTCAAATGTAAACCTTATATTTACTAAAACTATCTGGGATAGCACAATAAAAGAACTGTTGCAAGTGATTACATTGGCATTATTTTGTTTATCTTGGAAGTGGAGACTGGTAAACGGACGGTTAGCTTCAAGCAAATTGGTTAATATAAATCAAGCAAGAACCCAACCCCAAAAATGTTTGAGATGTTGTATTACTAACCTTTATTTAAAAAAACTCACTGTATACTGTATAGGGCTACTGTAGCAACATGGACTAAACTGGGAATAATCTGCACTCTGTTGAGTATTGTTCTGTTCATCTCTTTTCCCTGAATATGTCCAGGTGCCTGATTTCCCTGGACATCTTAATTTGGACCTTCATCCATTCATCCCCTATGGCATCCTTCTAACTGGTAGGACATCCACCTCTTTTGAATTTTGAAACTCAACTTTGAATTTATAGTTGTTGTTTCCTTTTGATTTACTTAATTTATTCACTTCTGGGTTTCCTGAGGTCATTTCAGAGTTGTATGTGTTTGTGCAATGTTTGGATTTTTTCGAAAGGTGTATCGTTTTCATTGTACATCTAGATCTAGCCTTGATGTCTGAATGTGTTCCTGGTGGACTAGGAGGCCATTGGCTTTGTGTTGCTGACATGTACAGTATCTGTCGGTTTGCCCCAGGGCACCTGTGACTCAAAGATGGCTTACCAGGTTGACATTGGCACCTGGAAAGCACAGGAGGAATCAACTTTTCGAACATACATAAGTTATTTGTCTGGATTGTTGAGTGGAGTTGTATGCAATAGGACACAACATACTATTACCTGTGACCTTGTTGAGCCCAGATATACTTACTTTTGACATAGAGAGGTTTATCAACATTAAGCTGTTTTCAATGGAAGATAATTCTTTGTTGTATGTTCAGTCTACACAGCTGATCCCCACCATTGGTTACCATTCTAGCATCTTGTATCCCAGTGAAAGCTTTGAGCCCACTGCAAAACGCATAGACTGTACCTTGGATAAAGATTGAACCATTTAGGCAGGTCACCCTCTTTTAGAAAGGCATTCAGTTGAAGTAAAGCAAGAGGCCTTTTCTTCTTTTCCTCAAAAACCAAGCATGAGCTGCCCGTATTGCTCAAACAGCCCTTTTGCCTGCACTGGATTTATTAGCCAATTTCCACTACCATTGTCTTTCACTTCAATCTCAGAAGTGAGGGTGTGCCGTGCAGAATATAGGGGGGCAATCATTGGAGTGTGTGGCGACAAAAACCTCTAGCGCTTGCACCTGGAACTCAATAGATATTCATGAACATTCTCGTATTTAGAGAAGGAAATAACTTAATACCGACAGTGTCGATGGAATAATAGCCATTTCCTGCCTGACTTGCAGCCCCTCAGAAAATGAGATTGCACCGGCCGTCATTTTTCTTGTCTGCTGGGTGTTTCCGCACAGAGGTCTACGGGCTATGCTCCCTGCATCGGCAATGAGCTGCAGATAGAGAGGTGGAGGGAGAGGCAGACAGGGAGAGGAGCAAGGACGAGCGAGCTGGAGAGTAGGTGACACCACTTTACACGAGCACACAGGGAACAGAGGATACAATGCTTCGGCTATGAGTAGAAATAAGACGTGAATACAGTTAATGAAAATCAGAAAGGATTGTCTCTGAACATCAAGGTTTCCACTCTGGATAATGTTTTCTTTTTCTGTACATCATTTACTGTGAAGAGGCTTTTATGGGTTGTCCACACAATGTCCTCTTAATATATGTCACTTTGTATATGTGTGGCTCCATTACAACCCTCGAGAACTGTTTATTTTGATTATTTGGGGATGTTCCTTTGCTACTACAGCATAAAAAACTATAGTTTGACCACAACTGCAATGCATTCTTGTTTATTAACGCTTATCTGTATAAAAGAGTTCTCACTAATAAAGAGAAATAAACATCAACACAATGTATAGCCAAACCTTTATACTGAAATGTATAAATTGAACGTTTCGGCCAGTCATAGTTGTCATTTTCTAACGTTTCAAGTCAAAATCCACTGTAAACAAGACAGAGTAGAGATGCTGCCTTGTTTGCGCCAAGGCAAATATTTTATTCAAACCGTGATTAAGATTGATTACTTCTGTGAGACACGGAGATCTAACACTGTTGACGTTTTAGCAGAGAAAAAGCAGAAAGTAAGAAATAGATGGAGGGGAGAAATCCAGTAAATGGATGCCTGATCTAAAAGACAAAGGAATCTTTCAAACTCTTCCCTACCATTACTTGGCCTGTCACGTTACCTCAGCCCTGAGCTCTTATAAATTAACCATCTCACCAGAGCTAGCCCGCATCTTTCTCTTTCACAATTAGGTTTCACTTCTTTTGTTAGCCCTCCTTATCTCTTCACTGTTACTCAGGCCTTCATCAGGGCCGACATATTTCAGCATTTTTCTTTTCAGTCCATTCTCATGCAGAGCCTTAAACTGGTGAGTGCACGGCTTCCATCATGCGGCTAAGCTAAAAGAGGTGGCTCTAAAAAAATCAAAAAACAAAACAGTTTTTAGTTGTTTTAAAATTGTGTTATGTGCTAAAGCCACAAAGGCATGTCCCCTGTATTTTCTATTTCCAGTAACTAAATCAGTATACATGACTTGGGTCTTGTGCGAGATATTATTTTCTGTGTTTATTCTGACTGAAAAACATCCCTGGGTTCTTCTGCTGTTTGCTTGCAGATATCCCTAGAACACACAAAAACATATTTTTTTTCTGAACATGCTTGTATGAAACAACTCGAGCAAATCCGGAAACTCTTCAGCCATTTTAGTGTGTATCTCAGTTGGGCAGCAATCCGTGGAGGAAAAGTCATGCTATTTTTGTCCGAGCGGAGATCGTCATTCTCAGTGGGTTGCTTCGTGAGAGAAAGGTGTGTGCTGTAAGGTGTTATAAATTTGCACTGCGGGGAGTGACTTCTTTTCATAGGAGTTCTGGGTAATAATGGGGGTGGATATGAGGTGCTGGGGTAGTCCAGGGCGACTGGAGGAGTGGTTAAATTAATTTAATGTGGATACCTTTGAGACAAGCCCGGTGTGTGAGCCATGCACCCCAGACACAGACCTGAGCAGATTGCATGGCTGCTTTGTATTCTAGATTAATTGGCCTCTGAAGATCGCCCTCACAACACTACTGATGCTCACTTCTTCCCCTCAATTAAAAGTGTGCCCCCCGCATAGCCCTTCGCACGGCTCTCCTTGTGGTTTTTCTTGCTTTTCTTGTTACCGAGAGCAAACCGGGCACTGACACCGGAGCAGTGTGGCCATAGGGAATGAAAAGAGACTCAAATTAAAGGCAGGAGGCGTTACACAGTGCACCAGTGTGTGTGGTGATTGTCGTTAATTGTATCGGTGTAGATTTGTTAGTGAAAGCATTAGCATAAAAGAGCCACAGTATTGTTTTCCAAAAGAGGCTACTTTTACATTCAAACTTAATCATACACTATTTATCCAAACATCCATAATACAGAAGATCATTAAAAAGATGTAATTAAACGGTTGCTTTCTGTAAACTGGGATAAATTATGCAAAAATTCCACAGATATAGTGATCAAGATCCAAGATGAACTTCATTGGCAGTAGAAATAAAAACAGTAGCAAAAACATCACAGGAGAATACATGTGCATATGTTCATACATGTTCATACATACCAATGGTCAAACTTGAAGGAGAGAAGGGATTTTTTTGGTTGGGATTCTTCTGTAGTTGTGTGTAGAACAAGGTTACTAGCATTTTTCATTTTATGATACAAAATACATTGCCCACAAACAAAACTGTAAAAACGCATTAAAAGCCAGGTATGTGTTTTTTATACTTCAAAGATATGCAGCACAACCTTTCACTGTTGTAGATTTGAATTGATAAGTAACTAGAAGCCTTTCTCAGTTAACATTTATTTATGTGTAGTGTAAAAGTTTTGCGGGGAAGTCAAAATGTAGGATGAATCTATTTATTGAACAAAGGACAGCAAAACACTACAACAAACATCAGGCAAAAAACAACAACTCTAGAACCAAGATATTTCAGTCAGGAGAGAAGTGAAAATGTTCTCAGAGGAGAATTGCCCCTGAGGACGACAAATGCCAAAACAACTCTGACAAAGAAAGAAAGGAGGAAAAATGGGAGCGAACAGAAGGAACAACAATTATTTATGTAAATAATGTGCCATTGCTGCTTATAATTAGTGGGAAAATTAAGCAGAAAAGAAAAGGGAGAAAAACATCATGCATGTCACCCCAACTAATTTTTCTCATGCAAATTAACAATTGAAATTAGAAATGGAAATGGTATTGTTGTGTTTGAGAGAGGAAGAGCACTGCACTGTTTGGGATTCATTAGGCAGATGCCGTTTGACTCAACGGGTGAGGCTGATAGCAGCAGCAGGACAAAAGAAGTTTTGGATGGCAAAGTCTTCACAAATAAAAAATATGTGCATGCAGGAGAAGGATTGATGATTTTTTTTTTTTTAGCACAACTGCAGCCCTAAACTCAAGTATGCTTTTTGATAGGAATCATCTGTAGAAAATGTCGAAAGAGGCCATTTAGACAGCTGTAAAGTCAAGTATAAAGATTTATTTAGATTTGGTCCAGACTGACAAAATTACTTGAGTAGTATGAAAAGTACTGCTGAAGTACTTCTGAAACAGCTGTGAGCAATACCTCTTTCCTTTTGACTTTTTCCTTAACTGCCACAGCAAAAAAAAAAAGAAAAAATTATTTAACCTTTATTTAACCTTTATTTAACCAGGAAAGTCCCATTGAGATTGCAAATCTCTTTTTCAAGGGAGTCCTATCCTAAATCATCTGCCTCCTTGTGTGCAGTGATATTAGTTTTGTATAGGTTTTTATACTGGATACCCTTCCTGTCGTTACCCACTGCATTTACCCAGGCTTGGTGCAGTTACTTTCAATACTACTGATTTCTCAAAAGACCCAGTACCATTTACCAGTCAGTATTTAAATGATCTTTTGTAATCAAAGCTCACTTCACCTGTGGCCATTGCTGTCCAGCCCAGAGCTTGTACTGTACTGTATACCCATGCTGCCACTGTGCAGACTGTATGCCACATGTGGTGAGGTGCTGACACATTTATCAGACACCAGTCTCCCAGTGAGAGGTGCGTCTTGCCGGGACTAGAAAGACAGTGTCAATGAGGGTGTGATAACTGTGAAAGTGTGTATACATGTATCTCCTGTCTGCTTGTCTCTGCACAAACCGCTCACGACCTGCTTTCTGACTGCCCCCCCCCCTCTGTCACCGCCAAGTGTTTTTTCTTTTTCTTT
>JAVQKC010060664.1:0-11176 GCA_036025475.1 Philypnodon macrostomus
CTCTTAATATGTTACGTCAACATACCAGGCACGTTCTCAGTTGTGTCATGTAACGTGAGCGTACCGTTCAGCCTGTTGTTGCCTCTATTCTATTTTTATTTTAAATTGTTCATCATTTACATTTTAAATGCCATGTCTGTTCTTGGTGTTGGATTTTATCAAATACATTTCCCCCAAAAATGCGACTTATACTCCAGTGCGACTTATATATGTTTTTTTTTCTTTATTATGCATTTTATGGCTGGTGCGACTGGTACTGGTACTAAGGAGCGACTTATAGTCCGGAAAATACGGTACTATTTTTTAAAATTTAACTCAGCAGCAGGACAACTGTACACATGGAAACCTGAGCACTTTAAACATTGGTGGCACAATCCCATTTTGTTGCATTTAATTCATGTCTTTCTCTTGTTTGTGCCCCCGCAGGAGGATCAGCTGAAGGACCCCAGTGAGACGTCCTCTTCAGCTCGGAGGAAGAACCTGGAGTTTGAGCCTCTGTCCACCACAGCACTCATCTTGGAGGACCGGCCCGCGTCAGTACTTCCTTAGGCTTACTTTTCATGACACTCAAGCAGTTCACGTAGTTCTCTGTTAAATGTAGTGTCACGAATGTCCCAAGATAACCATCAAGAACATAAATCAGTGGACACACATTTTATTGAGTGCAAATAATAAAGGCAGAAATATATCACTTGTTCAGCACAGTGTGTAGTCACCTTAGCAACAAGTCTTTATTTAGTGTTTGAGTCTACTGTATGTCTGATGGAAATATATGATTATTTGCTCTAAAAGTCACATGAAAACAGCAATACCCTTGTGAAAATAATTGAATAATAATCATCAGCAATATTCTTTTAGGAACCTGCCGGCAAAGTCTTTGGAGGAGACTCAGAGACACAAGCTGGAGTATGAGGAGATGGTGGCAGGAGCAAAGAGACGAGGTGAGATGTTACACCTGGCTCCAAAACAGCTCCTAAAAGAAACAGAATTCAGCACTGAATAAAAAATATACTATACTATATATTATCATTTTTTTACCTAACAGAGATGAAAGAAGCCCAGAAGAAGAAGCGTCAGATGAAGGAGAGGCATCGACAGGAGGACAGTATCTCCAACGCCATGGTGATCTGGAACAACGAGATCCTGCCATATTGGGACACTATGTACGTCTGTTTACTTGGTGAAATACAAACCTCAGGCCTAACATTATGACCACTGATGGTGAAAAACAGAATAATTCTTTATTATGGCACCGGTTTGTGAGTGGAAATATATTTGGCATCAGCATTCAGCCTTCAAAGTTGATGTGTTGGATTGGAAAGAGTGCAGAGTAAGAATTCTCATGGCTAGATGGCTGAGTCAGAGCAGCTCCAAAACTGCAGCTCCTGAGCGGTGGAAGGAAGGAACACTAGTTGAGCAATGGCAGGTGATGCATTGGTGAAGCGATTGCTGAGCCATCTGGTCTAATCCAACAGATGCTGTAGATAAACAGGCTGAAGTTAATGCACGGTAGTCTGATGTGTATATGACCTCATTTCTATCTTCTCTTGTGTGTAGGAAAGGAACCAGGCGTGTCAGAGATCTGTGGTGGCAGGGGCTTCCTCCTAGTGTCAGAGGAAGAGTGTGGAGCCTGGCCATCGGAAATGAGCTTAACATCACACCAGGTACACACTGCACAAGAACTACAACATACACATAAAGGGCGGCTGTAGGTCCGGTGGTAGAACTATTCACAATGTTGGCAGTTCGATCCTCGCTCCCACTAGTACTACTGTTGGGACTGTGAAGGGAAGGAATAAATAGCCTTGAGTGTCTCGAAAAAGCACTATATCGTAATGATTGTAAACAGTTGTAATCATTTGTGTGTTTTCTTTCAGAGCTGTATGAGATCTTCCTGTCCCGTGCCAAAGAGAAGTGGAGGAGTTATAGTGAGACCAGCTCCGTCAATGACAGTGAAAGCGGTTTGTATACAAGTTAAACTCTCATTAATGTTTATGTTTATGTTTATGTTTATGTGGTCTGTGCTGCTCACTCGCTCTTGGTTTGTCTCTTTTAGAAGGAGCTTCTCTCGCCGACAGAGAATCCAGCCTCGACCTCATCAAACTGGACATTTCCAGAACCTTCCCCTCTCTCTTTATCTTCCAAAAGGTAACACAGAGAAATTATCACTTTTACTGTATGTTCTGTTTTATCTAAGCTTGTTGTATATTGCCGTCTTCAGGGTGGTCCATACCATGACCTCCTTCACAGTGTCCTGGGGGCTTACACCTGTTACAGACCAGACATCGGCTATGTAAGTTTATGATATATGAATGACTGAATGAATGAATGAATGAATGAATGAATGATTTATTCGGACATACAGAAAAAAAGAATTGTACAACATTAAATCAATAGCCACAATACAGTTGATTATACGGCTTCTATAGAGAAACTCTGATGTAATTATGGAAAATATTAGTTAAAAAAACCTGTTGTGTTTCTAGTAGTGATACATATTGGGACACAGGACTCCATTATTCTCAGGTTTCTTCATGTATATGCAAATATATAATCAGAAAGGTACAAACAAACAACACGGCAGTATGTCTCTGTTAAAGTGTATCCCACCTCAGGCCCATAGTTACTGAGATGCCTCTGGTCATGTTGTAAACCCCTACACGGGTGTGGTTCTCAGGTGCAGGGAATGTCATTCATCGCTGCAGTTCTCATCCTGAACCTGGAGGAAGCAGACGCCTTCATCACCTTCGCCAACCTCCTCAACAAGCCCTGTCAGATGGCCTTCTTCAGGGTGGACCATGAACTGGTACGTACTAATCATGTTCTTCAATGGGTCTTTATTTGTAATGGTTCTACATAATAATTGTTCATCTCTCGGTCAGATGCTGAAGTACTTTGCAGCCTTTGAGGTTTTCTTTGAGGAGAATCTGCCACGTCTATTTGACCACTTCCAGACAAACAACCTGACCCCTGACCTCTATCTTATCGACTGGTGGGTTAAAATGTCCAGTCAGACAACATTTAAACACTTGCAATGTGGTAGTAATCGTTGAGTTAACATAATACAGACCCTTTAAGGTAAAATAATTTCTGCTTTTAATTTGCCATCTTCCTCTTCCTCCCAGGATCTTCACCCTGTACAGTAAGTCCCTGCCTCTGGACGTGGCGTGTCGTGTGTGGGACGTGTTTTGCCGGGACGGGGAGGAGAGCTTGTTCAGGACTGGTTTAGGTATTCTCCGTCTGTTCGAGGACATCCTGCTGCAGATGGACTTCATTCACATCGCTCAGTTCCTCAGCCGCCTCCCTGAAGACCTGCAGGCTCACACGCTCTTCAACGCTATGGCCAGCACACACATGGTCAGCCGCAACCGCCGATGGACACAGGTCAGTCTTGTAGAAATATCACATTGAAAAGTCAAAATGATAACTGCGTTCAAACTCTTTTACCTAAGTGTCAATGACAATGCATTCTGGCAAAGTCTACTGAAAGACGAGTAATTATTTACCTTGGAAATTGACTAATTACATTTTAAAAGAGACAAATTCTCTTCATTGGGCTGTGTATTCATTAGGGCTGCCTCAGTGTTTAACTAGTAAAGCTATTGCCGCCCATAAGTTCTCAAAAACCAACAGTGCGCTTTATAATCCGGAGCGCCTTATGGATTAATTCTGGTTGTGTTACTGACCTCCAAGAGATTTTGTGTCACACGGCGCTCAAGGCACTCCGTCAAAATGTTTTGGTACGACTTCGGTAAAATACAAAGCTCCGGGAGTCAGGAGTAATACATACCGGTACTATGCTTCACTGTAATATTAGTAGTGTATTATTATTAGTGTTTATATATGTCCCAAAAATGGCCATATAATCTTTACGTGTTACAACTGAACAAGGTTGAAAGTTATTGTGAATTAACGTTTGAACAATGTAGAGAGTTATTGTGAACGCGTTTAATAAAGTTTGGTTGACTGACTGACTGTTTTGACTGTCTGACTGTTTTGACTGTCTGACTGTTTTGACTGACTGTTTTGACTGACTGACTGTTTTGACTGTCTGACTGTTTTGACTGTCTGACTGTTTTGACTGTCTGACTGTTTTGACTGACTGTTTTGACTGACTGACTGTTTTGACTGTCTGACTGTTTTGACTGACTGTTTTGACTGACTGACTGTTTTGACTGACTGTTTTGACTGACTGACTGTTTTGACTGACTGACTGTTTTGACTGACTGACTGTTTTGACTGACTGACTGTTTTGACTGTCTGACTGTTTTGTTTCCCTTAATGTGCCTTATGGTCCGGTGCGCCTTTTATATATGAAAAAAGTTTGAAAATAGACCATTCATTCAACCTTATAATCCAGTGCGCCCTCTAGTGCGGAAAATATTATTTCTATTTATATTATTAAGCATTTCCCCGATTTGTCTTTTTAGGTGTTCTCAGCATTGATGAAAGACGGGACTAAAGAGGCGGACAAAAATGGCAGCCCCGCTTTGAGAAGCTAACACCGGCTCATGTTCTGCTCAAACTAAACGCTAACTGTGACACTCATCATGGGACGTCATCTTGAAGCTCTGTAGTATAAGGTGTCCAAAGGATGGCCCGACCAGTCCAGCTTTGACTCCCAGAGGAGAGACTAAACCAGGCGGGCTGCTTCAGACCAAAGGACCAGGGTCTCGGAGGGACTGCAGTGTTCATTCCAAAGTGGAGCTTTGCAGTATTTTTTGCAGAAGACTGATGCTGATGGATAAAGAAGCACTCCTAAAATCAAAATGGGGTCTCGTTTTGGTTTGTTCAGATAACTGTGGTCGGCTATTACGCCCTGTGTAATTCAGAAAAGCCCTGATGGAATTTGGACTCAAAGCTGCTTTCTATTTGTAGGTAACACATTAACTTACATTCACTGGCCACATTATTAGGTAGACCAACAATACTGGTATAGTCCAAATGCTTCATGTTTTTGTTGTGTGGTCAGAGATGGCCCTTAATGTAACGATGAATGAATGAATGAATGTTTTCTATACCTCAAATTAATGTCTGGCTTTTGGCATCATCAAGGAATTGTAGCCCACTCAACCGCCTCTCACTATATTGTCTTATATTAAACCATTTGCTGTACACTCAAACATGGCTGTATGGGGGAAATCCCAGTTGGTCATTGATCTCTGAAATCCTAACCCCATGACGTGTTCAAAATCACCTATGTCCACTGTTTTAAAAATACATTGGCTTGGTGAGCAGGTAAAGAGGTGTACCTAATAAAGTGGCCAGTGAGTGTATAAATAGAATTTCTTTGTACAGTGTAGTGTTACTAATCAAGACATAATGAAGTACAGACAAACTGTGACTAAATCTTTTGACACTAATGATTTTTACATTCTCTTTTGGAAGCATTTCAACATGTAACCAGTAACATGTTCTGCTGGGACTTTAGAAGATTTTATGACTCTCTGGTAAAAGTTTAATCAAACTAAATCAGTATTTTTGGACTGGAGATGTTTCAGAGCACTTTATGTTTAACTGAACTAAGAGCCGTGAGGAAGGCATGGCTTTTCGTTTTTAGATTTTTCTTTATAGATTTTTCTTAACCTGTCTATAGTTCTTTTAATAACTATTCTTAATGCTATCTAAAGGTGTAGTCCGTAAGTTTCCTGAAATAGAATTGACGCTGACCCTGTTCTATGATGTAAAGCAGTTTGTCTGTAGTCTGTAGAGACCAGGGGGAGGGACTAGAGTAAAACTCGACTACTATTGGTCAAAGTCGTAACCTGTAATGCTGTAGAGGCCAGGGGGAGGGACTAAAGTAAAACTCGACTACTATTGGTCAAAGTCGTAACCTGTAACGCTGTAGAGGCCAGGGGGAGGGACTAAAGTAAAACTTGACTACTATTGGTCAAAGTCGTAACCCTGATTGCTGTAGAGACCAGGGGGCGGGACTGAAGTAAAACTCGACTACTATTGGTCAAAGTCGTAACCCTGATTGCTGTAGAGGCCAGGGGGCGGGACTTTACATCATAGAACAGGGACAGTTTTTTAATTTGCGGAAACGTACAGACTTCACCTTTTAAGGCTGATTAACTCACATGCTGTAGTATTGTTTAAAGGGGCCTTATGCTAACCTGATGTTACAATGTTTCCACATCTGCATCATACCTGGAGTTTTATTTTGTTTTTTTCACACAGAAATTGCAATAATTAATCCTGTTTACTAAGGCACTCTCAGGAGCTGAAAACGCTCCTCATCACCATTGGCTGTAGTAGTGAAGTGGGTGTGGCAGCAGGGGGAATGAGGGCCTTAAAGAGACATGCACCTAATCTGTGCTTTTTCAGAAAAGAGGATTTTTTTTTTTATTATAAATTGAGAAATGCTAATCTGGAAGTAAATAATTCATTTTCTTTAATACATTTCTGTTTTCTTTAATACATTTCTGTACCATATATACATTTTATGCCATAGATTCTACCATACAACCACCAGAGGGCAGTCTCATATTGTTCAAGAATGACCACAATGGCCTGGCCTGTTTTTATGAAATTCACCTGTTCAATTTAGTACTGACGACGTGGGTACTTGGACATGGTTTTAATATTTATTGACTTTTTTAAGTGAAAGATATAGAAATTTAAAAGAATTTCACAGCAAAAAAATAAGACTTAACCTTATTGAGAAATTGGGTTTTATTCTATGACGCGTGACTTTCAAGTTCCTGCTTCAATTTAAAACTCTAAAGTCAAAACACGTGACCCTATAACACTTGATCAGTCACTACATCCCCTTAAAATTATACGGTTCAATTTGACATTTTTGGCAAGATTGAGTTATTTACATATTCCTATATTTGGATACTTAATCTTTATAATGGCTTTTGTTGAGTGTTCTTCATTTTTTAGCTTTCTACAGGCTATGTGAAAATATAAAGTTCTATCTGTATTATCAAGTCTGGACTTTTTGAAGTGGTCAGAACGCAGCTAGAACCTTATACTTCTAAGGGGACGTTAAGTGTCCATGCAGAAACTTGAACCATTTGCAATCTGTAGACCTCTAAAGTACACATCATATATTATACAATGATTTATATACACTAATATTTCCCTAATGACAGCATACCTTAAACCACACACTAAAGTTGCATCTCAATGAATGATATATTTAAGATTATTTCAGCAGATTAATTCAAAAAGTAAAATTATTTTTAATAGATATGGTACATACCAAATCATGTGTTTGAAGCTTGTCCTTTTCTCTTTTTGATATATGCGCTTTTAGCCAGAATTAAAGCTACTTAAATATATTTTACAGTGTATGTACTAAATCTAGCAATTCTGCAATATTCAAATGTATTAAGACGCACATGTATGTAAAAGCCTGAACCGATACATAATGTTGGCCCTTAAAACCTGCCCAAAAAATTAGATTTGACATTTTTAGTAATTTTACATAGAATGCCGTCAGAGTCTGTAGCACATCACACACATCACGCACATCACACACATCACGCACAACACACAACACACACAACACACACAACACACACATCACATACATCATGACAGTTCCTCTGTGGAAATATGTTGTAACGGGCGGCCTAACATCTGCACATGAATGTTGTATCAGTTTTTACACACTCCTCAGTTGTGCAATATTTTTTCGATTGTACATAAAAACTTCATTACCCACAATTCTCCTCACTCCAGATCCTCGCCCATCTTCAGATTGAGCCTTGTCTTGTTTAATTTAATCCAGTTGTATTATATATCCCATGTACAAGACTATAGCTTCTCTATGTTTCGTCAGATATATGTACAGTTTTTTTCAGGAGATCTAAATGAACTGTTTCCTTTTCATATAATAGCCAATAGTTAAATATGTAAATAAATAACGTTTTGCCTGTGATTATTCTTGGGTCAAAAACAATCTGTATTGAGAAAATAAACCGGAATGGACAGAATTTGTTTAAATATTTAGTAATATATATACAATTCCTACTATTTTATTACTTTGTCATGAACATCAAACCCCAGTAAAGCCCTTTGCTTTGCACCTTTCAGACCACCAGAGGGCACTGTGGACCAAATGGCCTCACTTTTTTTGATGGGCAGCTTAATGTGAACCAATTATACCTGATTATACAGAGCAGGACTTTTCAACTTCAGTGCCAATGGAGCATTATAATAGAAATACTTGTGCCGGACTAAAGCTTGATCGACACAGGAAATGAATGCACATGTTTTAGCTTATAAGTGCATCAGCTTGAACCATAAACGCTATTGTTAAATATATATATTTCAGAGGTATAAAGTCATTATAAAGTTGGTTCACTTGACCATGAACTGTATCGTTGCAATGTGTTTTCTGATATAGACTTTTTGACAAGGCCATCCACCTTTACTCATTTTTGTTTCATCTTAAGCTCCTTGTATTATATGCTGACTATAGCCTTTAGATTACTCTTACATACAGTGAACACATATGAAGAATGAATATTGATGAAGTGAGAAGAGGCCCTGTGGTAAGATGAGCAGAGCAGTGTAGGGTCAGGAGCGGTCCAGCATCAGACGGCTTCCTGTCCCATCTGCATCACTCATCTGCCCCTGGAGCTTTCATCTGGGCTCACACCTCCTCCATATCACTCAATCATTTTGGGATAACCTCAGTCAGGGCTGTCTGGACTGTGCCTGGACCGACGTGGGACAGAGGGGGCCAAAAGTCTTGTATTAGGGCTGCACGATTTTGAAGATATTTTGTTTTGTCCAGAGGATATAATATTGCCTATACAAAAGTCTCTCAAAATGTTCAGTCGACCCAGTGGAACAGAGGTCTACAGAGGTACACTACAAAAACACCCTTTTCCTGGTGTTTTTATTTATTTGCATTCATTTATTTTATTTAATTGGACAGATGATCCCACTGAACTGACCTTTGTGGAGTCCAGCCGAAGAAAGCACATTTCTGTCTGGCGTCATTCTCTCGCACAGTTATGTTGATATGATGTAGTGACTTCTTCAATGACATTACATGCATTTTTATTTAACCAGCTAAGCCAATTGAGAACCAGTGCATGTGGATGTATTCAACTGTCTCCAACATTGCATCGAAGTACTCATGTGAAACTGAGGATATCTGATCATAGCATAATGACCAATTAGAGGTCAGAGGTTTTTGTTCCAATAGTTCAATGTCAGATTTGTATAAAGCCTGTTGAAATCATGCTTGCAGATGTTGAGGTCCAGTTGAGTAAAAGAAATAGTGGGACAATACAATGCCCTGGGGTATCCCACCTGTGGAAGCGGGTGGCCTCCGAGCGGTATTCCCATTAGGTCAGTGGTCGCCCCAAGAGGCCAATTCTCTTTAGCTCTCCTTTCACTCCTCACTCACCAAACAGTGCCGGCTCGGACAGAGGGAAACCGCTAGGCGCCGAGTTGCAATTAGACGCCCCATTATATAAAGGCATATTCAGATAACAGGGGCACCAATGAGGTCAGTATGTGCCTTTTGTTGGGAGATTAATGAGATTTTTAATAAAACAAAAAATGCCCTCTTCCTTATTGTCATGACCTAATGAGTGTGCCAATGGCGCTGGGCCATGTTGTGGGAAAGTTCTGGGGTATTGCCCGTCTCTTGGTGCCCCCCCACGCCTGGGTTAGTCTGCACCTGCATGTTCCTGCCCCAGCACTGCCCCGTGCTCTTTGGGCCCTCCAGTGTTTGTATTCAAAGCTAGGAAACAAACAAGGGTTTAATTACCATAAAATGGAATCGGCATTTAGCCCTCTGACACAATGAATGGCAACATAGAGCTCATTGAGGTTATCAACAAGGGACCACTGGTCAATTGGGTCATTGATTTGGATTGTTTGACAGAGCGGTAGCCAAGGCCGCAGGAGCAAGTAAAGTTCAAAAATCCCCCTCAGTTGAATTGAGAAGTTTGTCACAGAATCTGTTGGAAGGGGCTGTCAGGAGCGATTAGGGGGCATATTAGGGGGCATGAAAGGGGGCATGAAAGGGCTCAGCGATCAAACAGGGCCTGTCCCAACGCTGCACATTTAATTAGAATTTGCATGTCTATGTTCCTGACCCTTCAGCAGACATGATCTGATTACAAGGGTGAACAGTTAGCACCGGGGAATGGGTAGCTCACAGAGGAGAAGTACATCAACAAAATGTATATTTATATAAACGTACACTTAATGCTGACTTCAAAATGCATTCATGGATGGAACAATGTTGTGGACCGAACCAGACAGCGCAGCCATGGATGTACAGTTGGTAAAGCCATGCTTAAAGCACTCTGCACCGGTTCATTTCTCCGACTTACGTTGAATTGTGGGAGTTTGGGGAGTTGAGCGGGTGGTTACTGGCGGGGAGCGGGTGGTTACTGGCTCATTAATTGGGAGGCACAGCGACCTTTGACCCTAATGATGCAGGGTGACAGGCCAAACAAGGAGAGGCGATTGGCTTGCAGCTTCAGCGGTTGAATGTGCCACCACTGGTGTCCCAGAGTGGAAAAGGGCACAGGGCTCAGTCCGTCCCACACTTCAGACCTCTCTGCTGGGTTCTCTGTGAAGAGTGTGAGCAGGTGTCTGACCATGATAAAAGAACTGGATGTTATTTTGAAATTTAAAAATGATATTATTTTACATGTTTCTGTAAAGCAGGAGTTCTTAAACATTTTGGAGCCAGGGACCCCTGACCAAACAGAAACTAATCCAAGGACCCTCATGCACCCCGATGAATGATGTCACAATATTAGGGGTTTAACAACATCTGTAAAACCATATTTCCATCAACAATGATTACTTTTATTTATTATAGTAGGTTCTGAAAGTACACACCAATACCACCCAATATTAGTTTCTCCAAGTACCACTTAATGGATTACAACTTTAGACAAACTCAGGGCTAAATAAGGACTAAACCAAGCAATATTATTAATTATTAAGGCAAAAAAATACATTTTTATTAGGGGCCAAAACCAAAGTATCAAACAAATGTAAACCAGAGCCCAAACACCCACAGTTTGTGAACCAAATATTTAAAATATATAGATAAATACTGTTTAATCAGATTTTTTGCTGCAATAAATTTTAACAAATAATTGTAGTATGAAGTTAAGTTTAATTTATTATTTTAGGATGTTTTCCCGTAACACACAAAAGAAAAACAGAATTTTGGCCTGCAAAA
>JAVQKC010060675.1:0-20683 GCA_036025475.1 Philypnodon macrostomus
TTCGTTTTTGAGTTATCGCGTTCACAGCTAGGATCTGCGGACGCGGACGCGGACGCGGACGCGCACCGACGTGATTCCATAATATCGGCGACACGCTGTTTTCGCCGATATAATAACCAATAATTTATGGCAAAGCTCACGTTAGGCATGCCTGATATTAAGCTTTTAGAATGATTAAAACTCAGATGCAATATTGTTCTATTTTCCCTTGCATCTATAGCCAGCAAAATATGATTATTGCATTTTCCCGCCATCCAATGAAATATGCTGTACATATTTTTATCTACCTTCCGTGATTTTGACAACACCAACAACACCTACTTTTATATATTCATATGGGAAACGCGAGTGGATCACATATCTGAAATATTGCATCATTCTGTGAAAAGCTGAACATTTTAACAGCGGCTTTTAAAGAGGAAATGTAACTAAAGTGTGGCATGTCATTTGCTGAGATGTCTAGAGCTAAAGGCAAGACAGACTCAGGTAAATAAAGTTCTCACTCTATTCACGTTTTCCTTCAAAATAATCAAAAATAATCAAAAATATCAACGTAACAATGAACACTAAATCACTCAGTTAAACAGAAAACATAAGAATGGTGAATTGAAAAAAACTATACAACTACATAACATAAGAAATCAATGTAAAATGCATAAGAACAGAACATTGACATGAAGTTTAAACTCTGAAGCAATTCTCAACTAATCCAAAGTCTCAAAGTGCCCCCTAGTGGTTATCCTCGGTTAATGCTCTTAGAAGTAGTCAGAGCAATGACCCTGTAAAAAGGTCTCTCTAGTTCACTGAGTTGATTTAAACGCAACACTCAGTCTGTTTTTTGGTTATTAAATAAACTGCTAATTCAATGATGTCTCAATTCTAGAATAGCCATAACTGCTTTACTATATTCACAAGCATTATTCTCACCAAAGTCAATTTTGCCAAATGTCCGATAAAGGCCACCCCGTGTGCATAGAGAAATGGTGGGTAGTCTACACATAATAGCCGGCAAAGTTTATGTAAAAAGCACTCTGTCTATCCATCTTTCCCTCATTCCAATTCCCACAACACAACCTGGCTCCTGGCCTTACTGGCTGTCTCTAAAGGAAAACAATTACTCGAGAGACAGAACAACAATATCCGCAAAACATCTGCTGGTACCGGCTGGGGCCACTCACATGCCTGAGTGTCTCTGCTGGCTAGGACCAAGGACACATGCCTAGGGCCCGAGCATCACAGGGAGCAGTTGTCCCCTCCACCTGCCCAGCACTGTCTGCCTCCTTTGGCATCACAGGCTTGGATCTATAACACATGAGGGCCCGCCAGTCGAGACAGTTGTCTGTTTGGGTCGATTCCTTCTGGGATGAAATGAAGCACCAGTGTGGCTCCCGTGTTGAGGGTGAATGAGGAGATGTTGGGATGTCACTTGCTTCTTTGTATGCTGACTGGTCCTGACACATTAACTCAAGGCTGGGTCTATATGAGGCTTTAAATATATATATAATTTTTTGTGGTGATTTTGTGCTGAAAACCATTGGATTACTTGAAAATCACTGGCACCCTGTTGAAAAAACATTTTTATTCTGATCTTCGTAATGAAGCTAGAGAGCAATACTGCAGAACTTTATGTGAAGGCCAATGTTATTGTTTTATTGTTTACTGAGTCTATGTCTCCACCTTGTGGCCAACAGTTCTATCGCAGTTCTAAACAGTTCTTTTCAAAAATATTATTGGTGACGTTATGTTAGTGAGAAAACATAGAGTAGGCGACTGTAAAACAAACAAAAACATTACATAGCAATCAGGCTAAATTATTTCACGATTGCTTTTATCAACCCGGATCCGTTTGACCATTTTCCCTATTTCAGAGTAGCCTAATAGTCTATGACATATATTGATTTTTATGACGGCTATTACCATTACCATTACACGGTGAGCGTTATAGGATGCACCCGAAGGCACCATTTTTGACTGCATGGAGCCAGTTAGCGCGCTGAGAGGACAGAGGAGGTGGGTCAGTTCAGTGGGACACGCCCGTCAGGACCGCACGCTGCACGCGGGGAGGCTACAGTACCGTGCACTGCACTCATTCAGGTGTATTGCTGCCAGTTTTGGACGGAATAACTTCTCATTCAGCTAAATGAACCGCTTATTTGTAGTCCTGCTCCGGACTGTCGTGTCCAGACCGCGTCAGGGAAACGCCAGACAAACCAAATTGCACTCCCGCATCTTTGTGTTAATATGCTCCTCCTGAAATAACAAGAAGACGACAGAGGTATTTTGGCTTCTTACGTCACTCTTTTGCTACAGGACTTCATACAAGTGAAGCTTTAGCTTGTGGTCAGACAACAAAGATGAATAGATATTGTTGAAAATGCTAACAGCTTTCAATTTAGGGCACCGTCCCTTGACATCACGCAGGGGGCATAGACTGAAGTTCATTTGCCCTAGGCCTGTCTGTAAGTTATTGTAATACTTCTAGCCAATGGCTTATGCAGTTTGTGCACCAGAAGTGTACTTTTACTTATCTTTCAGGATAGCTTTAATTAGTGCAACCTCCGCAGCGTAATCCCTGTGACGACACACATCACGTGACGGTGGCTAATTGAACGAGGGCAATGGTACATTAGTTCTCAGTGGGCTGAGTCAAATATAAAGTGTAAGGCCCTACAGTCAAAAACCAAACAGACCAAAGTGATTATGCTACTTGATGCCACTCTTGTATGAACACTTCATGTGTTTGGTTATTTTATAAAAATGCTAACACAGCTGGATTTTCAGTGTTTCACCTAAAGCTTGTTAATGAAAGTTTTTTTTTGTTATGAGTGCAGAAGTGTAGCCTTAGGGAAAGAAAAACAAGAAACATTAAAACAACCACAGCTCTTATTATTTCCATTATTCCACTCATATGCATAATGCTAATTGTATATTCTTCCTTTTAAGGATTTTCAGTTATTGTCTATCATTGTGTGTAGGCAGTGCACAGGAGGATGGAGGCCCAGGCTGAAGCTGCTGCTCTGGGCTCTCCTCACCCAGAGGCCAATCAGCCAAACAACCTGGAGACAGACACTCAGACAGATTTCAACAGCAGAGAGTCGCAGACAGCTGTGCACAGAGACAGAAAAGTAAGTCCCTCATCTCATCCTCAGTGAGTGAGTTTGACAGGGTGTGGTTTTAAACGTGTGCAATGAGTGATGAGATCCGACATGTCTGCTCAGTTATTTTGGGCCTAATCTTCTGTACATGCTGCACATGCTGTACATCAGGGTTGTCCAAACTTTTTTCACTGAGGGCCACATATCAGAGATTTATACTGAGGGGGGGCCACTTGCTGAGGTGACCGATTTCGCTTCACCAAAAGTCTGTTTTCTGACTTCACTTATGTTCAGGTTCAGGTTTATTCACTTATTGTCCCTCTATATTACAACAATAACCACACAGAAAAGTGGACTTTGTGTAGAGTCAAATGCAGTAAAAAGACCATTTGAGCCAATTGAGAGGTAAGCCTGAGGGCCATAGTTTGGACACCCCTGCTGTACATGTTTGAACTGAGCTGCAGTGGTGCATTGTTTGTGGAGTTTCATTTATTTGAAGCTTTCGCAAATGTTCATGTCCTTGGGCTCAAATATTAGGGAACTTTACCACTGTCAACAGGTTATCGTCTATTAGCAACATGCTCAAAATGTTATTTAGTGTTCATAACTCTTTCAGGTCACAATACAGTCTCGAATTACTACTATTTAGAAGTGGTGGAGTGCTTTTGCCACTATATGTTAGTTACCAGTTTAAATGAGATGTCTGAGTATAAAATAATGATTTAAAATAGTCTGCTGTATTGGTGTATTAGATATAATGGGGACAGTATACTGCACTTATGTTTACGTATGCTTTAGGCTCCACAACAAACTTTAGTTGGTAAGACCAAACAGCCTGCCTTCTCAATAGCTTTTAACACAGATATAATAGGCTACATAGGCTGTGTATTCATAGTCACATTTATAGCTTATCGCACCATGACAAGGAGAAGATGTAATGTGCCCGAGAACCTGCTTGGTAAGCAGTGGTAATTAAAAAGTGAAACTGTAAATAAGTTCTGCGGTTTTAGAGGAAGTAGGTAATGTGTTATTTTGTTTCCATGCCAACCATTTTATGTGCTTTAGAAAACCACAATCAGAGCTGTTGCTTGCGTGGTCTTAAAGCATGCATGCATGTCCTGGTTCAGTTGTTAGTTTGCCCTCTGCATGTTCAAATACATGCCTGGCTCTAGTATGTCTCAAAGATGCCAATCATGCCAAGATGCCATCAGCCGAAACCTCTGCCCATCAATGTGCTTGATATGCTGCATAAGCCTCAGAGCAATACAGATACAGAATAAATATAGAAATACAAGATGACTGGACTGACTGCACTGATGAATGAGATGCTTGTCAAGGCTTGCTGTGTCAACTGAAAAATTTTGACAAGGGATAATCTTCAATCGACACCCTTAAGATGTTTACTTTGGCAATGGAAAGGCTTAAGGGCCCTCAGGTGTGAGTGCCATATATTGTCATGGTTTCATCTGTAGTAGATGAAATATAAGTCCTCAGAAACTCCAAGAAGGTTTGCCAGTGCTTGGCTGTGTTTAATTGTTGGTTGGTTTTGTCGTCTGTTTGCAAGTCCATTGATTTTTCTTTTTTTATATATACTTCACAGGTTGTGAGAGCACCATATAGTAGTTAGCAGAAATGCCCAGGCTTCCCTCTCCCCAGACACTTCCTCCAGCTTGTTCACCACGGTGGTTCAATGTCAGCCAAAGAGTAATTTAAATTGATACCTTGCATATTTTGGTTAATTATCAGATAGCCAATCAGCAATAAGCTGGAAGTGAAGTTAAGTGTGTGCCTTTGACATTGTCTGACTTGTGCTCGAAGTGCTGACCCCTGTTGCGGTGGTTTCATTGATCTGTCTGGAGAGTTGATTCATCAAGGTGTCATCAGGCGAAGTGTTTTTGGACTTCAACAGTGCTCCCCTCTGGCCCTTTGTGTTGTTTTATGGTGACATCTTTTACAAAATAAGCTGCAGTCTGACCTGCGAGTTCAGCTCAAATGCAGTCTACAAGCTTGTTAATTTCCCAATCAGTTGTAAAGAGGTCATAGTTGCACTATTAAAAGTAGATTTGACCGTTTGAGTTGCCCTGACTGAATGATGCTCTCTCTACCTTTCAGAGGGCCCTAAAGCCCCAAGCTCATGGTTGCTTTATTGCATCTTTGAACTGAAACTGTTATGGGAGTTTAGTGTAAAAAACAAACATGGTGAGACTTTGCATGTTCTCCCCATATCTGTGTGGGTTTCCCTCAGGTACTCAGGTTTCCCACATCAGTTTCAAACAGGCACAATATAGGTGATGCCTCCAGCAAGGTGAACTATACCACAAACAATGACCTACAATGAAACTTTATGGTAGTCAAAGTTTCCCAAAGGTGAATGGCGCTTATTCCCGAGTGTCTCATGAAGAAAATCACACGAGGCTTATCTCTTAAATGTAACCTGCTCTTTGACCTGACCATGACCTGATCCACTTCACACACCGGACACCAGTGTTAACCCTTGGCACTAATTGAAGTGCAGTACACAATGCCAAGTGCCCTGGGGATTATGTCCGGCTCCTCCTCATCATGATAACATCAGCTTACCCTCATTATTCTGCAATTAGCTTTGTTGGAAAATCTCAAAGCTTCAGCCAACAACAGCCACTGATGAGCTGTGGTGCTGTTTTGAAGTGTTGGACTAATTGATGTCAGATAGCCTATTGACCTTTAACTCATTAACTACAATGAAGAAAGTCTATGGCTGCAAGTGTAATGCAGATCATGCAGTTTTTTAATTATTCTTTACTTTGGCACACTGCTTAACACGCCATATTGTAATATAAGCTATGCAAATCTTTAGAGTGTCAGCTTTTAGGGATGGATTGAATAGTTGTTCCCATAATCAGCACTGTTGTATTTGATTAATTAAATGAGGAACAGAGAAAGCTAATTCTATTAATTAGATTTGTTTACGCCTTCAAATGACTGAATTAAAATCAACACCTAGAAATGAACAAATGTAATGTTTGTTGTCTCCATAAAAATCAACAAAAATCCAGTGAGAGGAACTTTCTGACTTTGTGATGACTCGTCCAGCTGCTTCTGCTGCATTTGCCTAATGGCTCTCACTCGTCATAAAGTTTAGTTATAAAACAGATGGCTTCTCACCTTGCTCTGCAGTTTGGCATCATCAAGAGAATGACAGGATGGGATGCTTTTTACTGTTATGGCTAGATTTTCCGACTGTTGGAATGATTGTCAGTGATATGCTGTCAATAGCTTTACAACCTGTATGTATAAATGAACCATACAAATATTCCAATTAACACTAGTGGCTTGTTGGGCCCAGATAATTACCTTCATTTTTTTCTCCACCCACATTATGCTTTTTCACACGCCGCTTTGACTATAGCATCCTCCACGATTCATCAGCCCCCTCCACAGAAATGAGTGCTGCCAGACACAGGCCCCCATCATCTGCAGGTTATGAGTTCACTTTAGTACAATAAACAAATGTTATTAACTCTATATAACGATACATATCACTGAATTTGAATCTTTAAAAGTGCCGTATTGAATTTTGTTCATATTCTCTTTTTAGCATGACATTAGCTGTTTGTATTAATTGTATGCTTTGCCTGTAGTGTATTGTTTGGTGGGTTATTACTGAATAATACTTTACTAGTTTATGGAAAATTATGAATTTCATTTGTAAAGTGAGAGATCCTCTGGCTGTTAAAGTTTTTGTATTCTGTGTTCATTTTTGTGAACAAAACTGAATTTTTTTCCCTGATTTGTATTTTGAAAAAAGGATCGAGATGCTTATGTTTTAGATTAGTCCACACTTATAGTCCGAGTTCCTGATGTTTTTGTTGTTTCTCTCATGACAGTGACGTGGAATAGCTACAGGATATCTGCTGAACTATATAACTAACAGACAACATACAATATACAAATACACATGTTGGTAATACACCTATAAACCATTGTTTATAACCCATCAGGCATCCTTGGATATTTGATTTCAGTCTTCTCATAAAATGTATTACCTTCATACTCTCTAAGTCTAATTTATGTACTATTTTATAATTATAAAAACACACTGAAATGATAAGGCTATTGATTTGCAGCAACATTGCCTACAAGGACAGTTATTTAAATGTATGGAATAATTGAGTTACTTCCAGGTTCAATGACTTTGGCTGGGCCTTAGTCCATAATCTCATGATCAGTAGAGGATCATTAGGGAGAGGTCAAAGGGGAGGACAGGCTGACTTTGGATGCTTGGCTATATAACAGTAGAAGACCGCAGCTTTTGTACTGTATTTGTCTTGAATCTTTGACACACTGTTCAAATTGCTGAATTTGAAAACTTGCCATTTGTAGAAAGCTGCTATTTTGGTCCTGTTGTTCTTTCATGTGTCAAACTGATTAAATGTCTCATCTTCTCTTTTATTGCCTCCACTTATCTCTCATAGGGATAACAGATCTGTACCTTGTGTTGTAAAGTGGCATCTCTATAGTATTTTTTTCTCCAACCATCTCAAAGCTCACCACTGTCCAGACCGGGTTGATTTCTGTCCCAGAATAGCCTGTTGTCAGCTCGCCTTAGTGGCTGTCCCGTTGAGAGAGAGTCAGTTAGGGGATCAGTGCTGGCTGAGTGCTAAGACGCGGTGCCGGTGACACGCTGCTTTGATGGGATCACCGACCGCTCCTAATCCCCATCTACACGCACGACCTGGGGCAGTTCCACTCACGACTTCAAACCGGCCTCACTTTAGTGTAATGGTGACCCTCAATTTTTACACACAGAGCTTTTATTGTATTAATGTTATTACATTCTGTGTTACTTGGTTGGTTTGTTAGGGTTTAACTCAAAAGGTAATGGTTTTGATGAGCTTTTTAGGAAAGGTCTGTAACTGGTCAAGACTTCTACTGTGAAGAAATCGATATAATTGTTTTTAAAGTTAAATTCAAAATTGGTTTATTTGGTTTGATTTGTATTGACACCTGATCATGAACTGGAACTATCAGGACAGAATTGGATTGTGTTTACCTGTGATTGTAGAATTGGACTTCTTTTCTCTATATATTTTAATTACTGTGGTTTCATTGTATTCTAAAAATGTTCTAATATAAAACTTTCAGTTCCCAAAAACGGTAAAGAAACAGTGAGAGCGGACACCCCGTACACATGGCCATCTGGAAGGTCCTCCTCTGTCATTAAAACCCCAGTCTTTGTATTACGTCAGTTGAATGAATAGTGCCCCCTGTGGATGTGTCTTGGGGGTGTAGGGTGTGTGGGAGCTCTGTGAGCTGTCGGGGGCTTGTGTCTGATTCAAGGCTGAGGACTGTTGACTGTTTGTGATGACTTGGCAGCAAAGAAAAGGTCAAGGCAGACTGGTGCAGAATTGCCAAATGTGCTACATTAGCAACTTTGTGAGTTCTGTTTTCTGCACTGTGGGATTCCCACAAGTTTTCCAACTCACCAGAAAATGCAATATGTTTGGTATTGAGAAATATTGTACTCCAGCCCAGTATAATGCAAACACAAAAATATGTTTTATCTAACTTAGCAACATTGTTCCAGAGATTATGATGACCCAGACCTATAGTGAAAAGTCACATACATATTCATTCATTTAGAATTTATTGCAGTCAGTATAATGGCATAGTTTTACACCGCACAACCCTGCACACAACTATTTATGCAGGCTTGGGACTGACACAAAAATGAAAATGGCTTGTAACCCTTAACTGGATTTAGATGTCATTAGCCATTATCAAATCTAATGTATTCACAGTCTGAAACTTGCATTTCATGTTGAGACATTTACTGTTGTTCATGCTGAAATTCAATAATGTGATTATAGTTTTTCCTCTGTTTGATAAATTAAGCTATGCTGTTGAATTGATGATGAATTTGATTTATACTTTGAACATGCTCAGCTGTAAAACTATCAGACTTAAAATTGAATCTTGTAAAGCCTATTAGAATATTTTTTTTCTCACACATGGAAATAATTTGCATAGTTTCACTTGCTGTACGATCCTGGCATTTATTCTTGCATTCAGATATCTATAACTTAAAACCAGAACATCTTGTGGGCGACACAATGCTGCTGTTCTTGTCCTTCACAGCTTATAAAAATTCAGTTAAAGATACGATAACACTTGGACAGTGATGCTGTGTCTTTGCAGTGTGGTAATGGTTTCCTTTAGAGATACTCTCAGAACGTAGAGACATATTTCACAGATTTCTTCAGTAACAGAGCACTCACTCGGGACAATGACCTCAGCTCTTCTTCTCTCTCTGACAGATGCTGCACTTTGGGGCACTGACACAAATGTTTAAGTATTTGTCTGTTTTCACTTACAGTGTTTGGACTGATTATTTCACATCTTTTTTGTATAATTCAGTTATAAGTTACTTTATCACATGTCATAAAAGATTTCTTGTGCTATAGAGTTTTGCACACAACAACAAAACTATATTTGATTAAATCCGTCACATATGAGGCTTTTGTCTTTACAACTTCACCAAAATTGGACTTTGGTCTGCAGTGCTTTGAATTAACTTCCTTTTCCTATAACTAGAAACATTTGGAGAGTGCAGACTTCTGCCAAAGTGTTGTAATAATTGGTACCTATCTCAAAATGGCAATAAATCCTGGATCTACGCCTCCATTTCCTTTTCTGATTAAATTATTTAAATTGAACTTTATGTTTTGAGTTGCGTTCTTGCAGGCGTATTGGGATACCTTTTCAACTTATAAAAGATTAAAGATCAAATTATGATATGAATTTATGATGATCTGCTAATTTGAATGTTGGATCGTCAATAGAAATGTATGTTCTGCTCTTCATTGTATTTGTACTGTAACAATGACAATGTTCATATTAAAATAGAAAATAAATATTATGTTATATATTAAGTATTATGATGAAGTAGTTCAAATGTTTTTTTGATGACACGTTGATAGCAGTATTCTGTGTAAGACCAAAAAATACAAAGTCAACTAAAATTGTAATAAATCGAACTCATGATCTTAATAAAATCCTGATATTATGTTTTTCCCATATCGCCCACCCCTACTACCTGCATCAGTACATCATCAGCTTTGTGAATTAAGCTCACCCACCCGTAATGGTTGTGTTTACACTTTTTTATACCACAATCCCTGCGAATAGTCTCTCATTAACACAGAAAATGTAGCTATAAGGCCTGAGCCAATATTAAAATAGATATTACTAAACCAAGGACATAATGTGAATGTGGAACATGAATTATGCTGTTGTAATCCACAGTTGAAAATGTGTGGATGTGAGAGTATGCAGGTCAGGGACTGTGGCCCTTGATGATGCCTTAATGAAACAGTAATAGAGTGTTTTATCACTGCCTCTAATGAGGGACTGTTGTGTGTGAGTTAGGCCTAATTAAGTAAAGCATTAGACTTAAAAGTGCATTACTGCATGCTCTTTTGTAAAGGCTATAATTAGAGACCAGCGTCGAGTGGGCCATAATTAACTTATTTCTCAACTATTATTGCTGTGCTTTGTTATGAGCCAGTTGTATTGCAAAGAATGCAGCACAGATGTAAAAATATAATTACATAAAATTATGACATGTGTATCCTTTTAATTCTTATTTTGGTGTAACAATTACATAGAACTTGACACTTTTGATCATGGGTAGGATACATATGTTAGACACAGTCAATTTGGGAAGGATTGGAGAGAGTTTGACAGGAGTCGAAGGTTTGGGCTGTGCATGTGGTCATAATGTTATGCCTGATCAGTGTATCTGTGCATTGCTTGTGTCTGGGTCTGGCTTTTTTTGCTGTGTAATGCAGGCAATGTGTGCCCCTCAGGCTAATCCAGATTGTCTCCTAATCCCCAACACACTCTCGTCTTACTGCTATTGACTCATGACTCTGCACTTCTAATGCAGGGTAATATTTTCCTCTGTAGCATAAAGTGTGCTTCTTTGGCATAGCATGATCAAACCAAGGCTTAAGGAAGGATCCTGTGTGAATATAAATTAATTGGTAAACAAAATTTAAAGCCAAGCCCACACCAGACCATCTTTAGTAGGTACAAGGTCTACCTAAAAAAAATGCCAATATATGTAAGTATATGTGCATGTTTGAAAACCAAGATATATTTAGACAATCTCAAAATGAAACTGTGATCTTTGCAATAACAAAAGAAAGGCATTAAAAGTTGATTTCAAAAACTTTTTCTCCCTCTGCACAAAGCTTGAAGTGAAACTGTGTATCTGGCGCTGACGTAGAGGACGGCAGGACACAGTGTCACTGGCACACTGTGAGGCTTAGCTGAGAGCTCTGGGCGTTTGCCAGCAGTAGATCCTCTTTCTACACTCCTCTCAATGGGCTTATTTTTAGCACTGGGTCTGATTTTATTGGGCAGATAGATGACAATGTGTTGCATGCATGGACCTGGCAAGGCTTATATTAGATTGGCATTGGCCTCTTTTAGCTTGTGAGCATTGGCCATAGGATTACATTGGGCTGATGATGCCTCAGGGTTGTATTTTCTAATGTTTTCTATCAGCAATGATCTAAGTAAAATGTGGTGTGACATTAGCACAATTGAGGCAATTGGCAAGGCATGTTTAACAAGCATAGTTATCATTGCTAACATGGTTATTTTGGAAAATGTAGTTTTTATTTAGCAAGCCAGAGTAGTCTTTGTTCCAATCCATGCGTCTGGAGGGGCATTTGGCATAATACCAAATCAATATACAAATCACTGCCCTTTAGGAGTCTGATGATTTTTGTTGTTTTTGGGGGAAGACCACGATAAATATGACAAAATGTGCAATTTGTATAACATTTTTTGTACAGTTGTAACATTGGTCATATAGATGTCAGAAATATGTAACTAGGTCTGAGAAGCAGGGATCTTTTAATACTTTTGAATCAACAGAAGCACATTCAGTACTGAGTTGTTAATATCTATCTGTTCTCCACGTGATGCTTTGGGCTTAATTCCAGCATTCCCAGATACTCCTCTTTTTGTTGTTGTGTGTGGAACATGTTTGTTGCCGAATGAAAGGCTGAAACTGATGATCACAGAAGAATTCTCCAGAGAAATCTCCTGGAGCAAAGTGAGCCTATTTTTGAGCCACAGTGGTGCAGCCGAGTGGGCCTCATTATGAGTCACTGAGAGCTGAACTGCTCTGATGATGTCTGAGTCAGGCACGAAGGCCAATGTCCGCTGCCATGGTGATTCATGGCCAAATGTAACTGAACTCGAGGAGCAACCTATATGAAACCTCCTCTAGGTTTTTAGTCTAGAGAGGGGTATTAATCGTATTGTTACACAGAAAACTCCATAATGCATTCAGAGCTCCTGGATTGAGAAGAGTGATTGAGACCCTTCATGATGCTTTTTTGATGCAGAACTGTTTAGAATAACAAATGAAAAACATATGAGCAACATTTAAGTAGCTTTGAACATGTGTCCATCTGTTAACTTAACGCAAAAACTACTGAATGGATTTGGATGACATTTTCAGGGAAGGTCAAAAATTACACAAAGACCAGTTGATTAAATTTAACAGTGATCCATGGAAATGAGCTGCCTTGGCGGAGGTCTGCATCCATAGTCCTAGTATGAATGCAGCGTTGAGTCGTGAGTAGAGGACATTGGGAGTTGTAGGACAGTCCAGCAAATATTAATCATCACTGCCCGCTCGGCAGGACACGCTGGACATGAGCCAGAGAGAGTGAGGAGAAGGTGAGGTGACAGCAATGCTTTTGGCCAAATCTCCCAAAACCACTTTTCTATCTGGATAGTTCTCCGTTTTAAGTCTTAAGTACAAATACATTGACAGTATCACTGAACATGACAGTTTTGTTAAGTCTAACATCAGATTTACTGGACATTTTTAAACCGTAAACAGTATTTTTGCATAAGTTATGGACTAGTGTAGATGATTGTGTCCATGAAGAAAGTAAAGTTAGGTTGCCTTGTCAGATGTCTGTCATCCTGCCAGAGGCCATCTGTGTGACCCAGAGGTGAGATGGACAGCAGGCCTGTGGAGCTGACAGTCCGGAGGAGGCTGTTCCCCATCATCAGTGTCATCCTCCCCCTGACCTCAGTCTATAGCACACGTCTACTGATTCAACAGGAAACATGTGAGGCTGGGGATCAAAACAGTGAAGCACAATAAAACTAATAATTTGATGCGAAGCAGGGGACTGCACAAACACAATTATAATGTTGTTACATGTGATTATCAAAATGGGGCTCTTTGGTGTTTTGGTGAATTTCTAACTTGCTCTGCTGATATTTTGGTTATAAGATGTTAATCAAGTCTGCAGTTGTTTTTAAAAAGATTTAGAAAGATACTTAAAGAAGTGCTTCATCCTTGCTTCCATTCTGAGACGATGGTTTATCAGAAGAGATGGTTGTTGATGCCCCAGCCTTTTATAGTATGGTCCACATCTTCATTAATTAACACTAATGTTATTATGCTGTTGGACAAAGTGTAGTCTCATCATCACCATTTGAAGCTGCTTTCTGCTGTTAAGTAAGCATGTCTCTCACTTCCCGGGGATGTTCACATTTCAGAATTAGTCGATCTTTTCTGAGATTATTTTATTCAGAGTAAACCGCGTGTGAGTTCACACTGTCGTGTGTACATGCTTGTGTATTTCAGAGCATTTGTGTATACAGGCTGTGGTAGCCTGTTCAACCACTTCTATTTAACGGGTCAGCCGAGCAATTAATCAAGGGTTTAATTGGAATCCCGAGTGGAGTGACATGATTTATGCAAATAAGGTCATTAATATGCAGGTCTGCATTGGACGTGAAATTAAAATGGCTCATCCACAAGCGCAGGCTAGCACTTTCATTATGGTAAATTAGGAAGCGATAATAACTCAAAATACACATATTTATTTTCCACAGACGTTCAGAACAGGACATGCCCACAGGACCAAATATATGAAGAGGCTAAAGCAGGAAGTAGTTGTATGGGGACAATCAGGAGGAGGCTATGCTAATGCTGTTAATTTCAGCTCATTAGAAGCAGGCTGGTATCTGCAGGGATCCTGCTTTAATTGGATCACCAAGCAATTTAAACCACATTTGGATTTTAATTGCTTTTTTGAGCTTTGTTATAAAAAGTGCACATGCAGTGGTTTGCTATCCACCAGTGGCTTCGCCTGGACAGTGCTGCCTGGGGCCACTGACCTCAGCTGTGGTGTCTGTGGAGACCATCCACATAAAGACAGTGTGTGACCCCTGCTCTGTGTCCACTCCACTTACCCTCAGTCTGAGGCCAAGAGTCAAGTTCAAAGAGGAAGTGGTCCAGGGACAGCTGATCCTGTTTTTTGCATAAAATTATATTCACTAGTTGTGTTTCAAATGGACCAACCTTTGAAACACAACGGTCGACTTATTATGCTGTTCTATTGTAATATTTATTAAAGCTATACAATGGCTTCAGTTGTAAAACGTATTGTCTCCGTGACCCTAAGCTTGAAGTAGCAAGTTGTATAGAACAAGAACCAGATGTGTATTTATGCAATTCATACATTCAATAAAACAGTAAAAGCTGAAGTTTAGATCAGGACTTCTGAGGTCAGAGCCGCAGCGCAGTGAAACAAATTGACTGTCTGAGTAACTGTGATGCCTGTCATTATTGATCTGATGAATTAAAACTTGTGGGTGCCATGTGTTTGTTGGTTGTCTTGCCTATAGCACTGCATTATGATAAACTGTACCAGCAAAGAGAGTGATGGCTTACTATAATGGTGTTCAATTGTTTTCTTTATGTGTGATTACTAAAGTACATTTAAATTTAAGGTCTATATACTGTGAAACCAATGAAACTTTTGAATATTGTATATATTGTTATTTTGACTCCTATACTGTACATATTTTGTATTTGATTTTTTAATTTAGATTTGTTCCTTGCCAGGACAACATCACCATTTGTAGTATATCCACAATTGCACATAAAATTGTAACAAAATGTGTTGCTGCAAAACGCATTTAAAAAAGCTAAATAAAGTGGCAATCAATTTTGAAAAATATGGTCATATACATTTTTGGTCACCCAGCCCTTGGTCCTCAATGTCTCTTCTGGTTGTGCGTGCCAGGCTGTACACTGGCTACTTGGGGTTCTGTGTAATTAAAGCAGGGAGCAGGGAGCAGGGAGCTGTCTTTTTGCATGGCAGATGGTCCAGCACCAGGCTGCATCAGGTAACCGTGACAACCACCTCCCTACTCGCAGTTAACAGCACCATCATGGCTCTTTCCGGTGACCAAATGTCATTATGGAGTCTGCAGAGAGGGACCACGCTTAACAGCGGAGAGATTGATGAATATTTTGTGGTGATATGTTGCTACACGTGGCAATATTTGTATGCATTTAATTAGGGGTATATAGAAAAATAGCTCCCCTACAATAGTGAAATGTATTATTAGGTATTGATATAAAAAATAATAACCGTATTTTCCGCACTATAGGGCGCACTGGATTATAAGGCGCACTGTCAATGAATGGTCTATTTTCTACTAATATTACGGTGAATCATAGTACCGGTATTTATTACTACGCGGAAGTCGTACCAAAACATTTTGACAGAGCGCCTTGAGCGCCGTGTGACACAAAATCGCTTGGAGGTCAGTAAGCACAACCGGAATATAAGGCGCTCCGGATTATAATGCGCACTGTTGTTTTTTGAGAAAATTAAAGGCTTTTAAGTGCACCTTATAGTGCGGAAAATACAGTATGATTTTTTTTTTTACAAATTATTTATTTCTATACAAACATAATCAAAATAATTCTGCTAGCACAATACATTTGCAGTTCTCTTTGTTGTGATTATATACATTTGCAGTTCTCTTTGTTGTGATTATTTACATATGTATTTTCATAAAAAATGTTTACAGTACATAATATTGTTAAAAAATAGCAATAGAGTAAATGTGCATTTAAGATACATCTGAATAACAGAGGAAAGTTGTTGTATTGTCTACATTTAAGAGTTTAGGCAAAAGCCATAAAAGGTTAAAATAGCAATGGGCTCAGTGAAGCCGTGAAATATAATTTATGAAGCCATTTGGAATAACTACATTTACTGCCTTGCTTTTAATATGGTGTTTAACTGAACGATTGTCACAAAATTGAAAAGTTGCATAGCTAAAGACCATTGTGAGGATTGTGCCGATTATTACTGCAAAATGTTTGCAATGGGATTATTAATGGGAACTGATGAGCCAGGCTTTATTGAATTGCTCATTATACCATATTTCTATTAAACAAACCAAAGCCGCAATCGTTTAATTAAACTATAGCTCTATATGCAAGTTACATTGATTATTTAGATAAAATGTCTCCCAAACCCTCTGCAAGTTGTATAAATACCACATGTACTCAATGTCAAGCTGCTTTAACTACGGTACAGGTATCGTGTGATTGGATTGTGTATTTCTTCTCAAAGCCAGAGGGAGGCAGTGACACTCCTCGCTGTTGCAGAAGCTGTTGAAGTTGGACTATTTGTTCATTCACTCAATCAATCCTTAATGAACCAGTCAACTCAACTTTGTTATGCGCAGTATTTTCTATTGTTATGATATTTGTGGTGAAAGATGTTAATCCATCAATGTAAGTGTTATTATTAGTGTTTGCACTTGTTTTCATAATTTTGAAATCCAGTTATTTAGTAGGGCACTCGTATTACTGTGGTTTTCTTGTGTACACCTCCACACTACAAAAACTTACCTGTCAAACTAAATTGTGACTCTAAAATTACTACTAGTGAATGTGAAAGTTCATGGTTGTCTGGTTAGGGTGCCACTGTTCATTAAGTAGACCTAACAAAGTGGCTCAGATGTGGCATTCTGCTGCTATGGCACATTTGCTGTCATGTGATAGGTGTATTAGCAATTTATGTTTAGTAGCAGTTAAATAGGTACCGTGTAAGTCACAAAAGAGTGTATGTCAGGCCTAACTCACCACTGCCCACCTGTGTACTCCACCTCAGGCCCAGAGGGACAAGAGGAAGAAATAGCAACTATAGCCATTCTCTCATTCTCCCATGTTGTTTCTGGCTCAGTCACAAAGTTATTATTATTATTATTATTATTATCAAGTGTTCTCAAAACAGCTGTCAAACCCACTGGAGACACTGTAAAAGTAACGCTATCATTAATTAAAGTAAATTCTACCTTTTTTGTGCCTCTCCCTCCGAACGTCCTTCTGTCTCTGCCCCGTCTTTGAGCGTGTCCCGCCAGCTGCATACAGATGTGCCACTGAGTTTTACAGCAGGGCTTCCCTCTGGGTGTCCACATGGAGCTCACATGCATGGATTCACTCTGTCACACTCCTGAACATCCAAATTAAATACAGCATGTTCTTGGAAATGGGTATAGGAGGAAGTACCCAATACTTTTGTTTTTGAGCTTTCCCTCCTTAGCATCATCACCATCATTTTATTAAATTGATAATGGTGGGATACTTTGTTGAATATGATATTTTAAGTTAAATTACATGTTACATTTTATGGAGACAACAAGGACACCTGCTGGTAACAAATAACACTGGACTGTATGTCTTTAAACAGGACCAGGGCAAATAATATTCTGCCATAAGACCTCAACATTTATATATAAATATAATTTTTATATATTTATTGATTTGGAAGAAGAGCAGGGCCATGTACTGCATAGCTGGTTGAACCTACCCTGGATATTCTGGTCTCTCTTATCTGGCTCAACAAATCCAGACATTAGCCCCTCTGGATAAGCGGTACTAGAAAGCGGGATATCATTAAACCCAGAGTTAGCTCCGGTTTTCTCTCACGTCCGTATGAAACGGGCAGAGTCAGAGCAAAAACAACCAATCACAGAGAGACACGACGCAGGTTACCGTGAATATTAATCACTGACACACACACGGCAATCTAAAGTCATGTAAAAAAAAAAAGCCCTGAAGAATAGGAGCATGCTGTGCCATATAAATGTCAAATCATTGCTAAGTTTATTAAACGATGCGTTTTAATAAGAGAAATAAAGTAATTTCGAGCAGAATTGTATTTGGTAAACCCGTGTATGAGTACATTTGAACGATGCGAGTCTGAACTATTTCTCCTCTCGCCTCTCGCTCCCCGAGTCCCCGTCGCAATCCCCCCTCTTCCCTTCACTCACACCGGCAGCTCATATCACGTCCAAATGCTGTGCTTCTATCTTAAACTGGATCTTACCCTGGTCCGGAACAGGTTAGCCATTCAGCGTAAATTTCCATAGAGATCTACCTCGATAAAACGTGAACCAGCTTAACCCAGGTTAAACCCCGAAGTTACCTCTACACACCAGTTCTTTCTAGAGGCTGAAAACTAAACCTAAACCAGCTTCTAGAAACAGGCCTCTGGTTCTAAAGAGCTAAACCCAGACTAAACCAGATAAATAAAAAGTACTCGCTTGAAAGAGACTAAGTGGGACATGTACCACAGTTTGAGAACCTCTGCAGGTGTTTTGTAATACAGCTGTTGCCAATATTGTGATAATTTTGCCATATACTGTGTAGCCATGTAGTCTACTACACTATGGTTAACATTTTAACAGTTCACACCACTTCAGCCAATCAATGCAAAGGTTTGTGCTGTGGTATAATTTCTATCTCCCGTTGTGACCATAAATGTAGTTGTGATGTGTCTCTGCTGAGCGGACTCGATAGACGTCCTGTGGATCACCTGTTAAGGTTTTATTCTTTTTTTAAATCGGTCCGCAGTACAAAGGTACCACAGCTGAAGAGTGTAGCTTTCAGTTCATAAAAGTAGCATGCTCCTGAAACCTGTGTATAAGGGTATTGATCTGTGAGTCTCCAAGTAAAGATTCTCACCTCATGTTGCTGTTTCCACGGCAATAAGACTGTTATGTAATGTGGACAATGACTATCCAGGTGTGGGCCTTTAGAGCATTTTAGAGACAATATTATATAAGTGTATTTTTGTAGGTGGTAAAAGTGTAGACAGAATTCTGACAAGAGACAATTTAATAAGAGCATGTAACTAGCTTCTATTCTTTTGTAAAAGTCATACCATTTTTGTGTATATAGAAATTCTTGTCTGAATGATGATGATGCCACATTTGAGCTTATTAGTTTTTTGTGCTATGCATGTAGATGTTAAGCATCTATTTAGAATAGCTTCTCAATGACTGTGTAGAATAATAGAATGAACTGTATGTGCTTTGTATAGCTCAGTTGGTAGAGCATATAGACCTCCCATTGACATCATGGATTTGATTCCGGGTCATGAGTTTGCCGAATGTCTCACCCTGCTTCCATAACAAATACAATATTTATATATGGGAAAATTAAGGGAAAATTCTCCCCAAAATATTTTAAAAGAGAAAAAAAATCCACTAAACCTTTGTGCATCATAGTAGCACGGCGGTTATACGTGTGTTTATCTGAGCCGTAGTCAGTGTCACCTCGGTGCCTGTGTCTCATGTGAATTGCATCAAATACCAGGCCCTCATCTCACGAAGGTCGGGATAAAAGAGCATCTCGCCGGGGCCTGGGTCCGTCCGTGCGTGGCGACGGGAAGGGGATGCGGCCTTACTGCGAAATGTCAGTGCTTTTCCTGTGAAGCTAGTCTCATCAAAGCAGGATTAGTGTCGGACTGATGGCCTCGCTGGACCTGCTATCTCTGATGGGGTAATCTGATAGCAGATATAGCTCATATGAGACTTTGGAAGATGCACAACATTTACACAAAGCACACACATCAACTTATTCACTCTTATCCTCACGTCCCAGAGGACAGAAAGCTGCTGTTTATTTTGAGCTGAAGTTGAAAGGTTTCGGAGTTTGTTCGGAGTGTTTACTTAAGTGGCCCCCTACCAATAACTACATTGATCAAGAGGCGCACTAAGTCTACTGTCAATTCACAACAAGAATTCATATCATTGAGTGGCAAAGTGGTTATCTACAAGGTTTGATTTCTGAATTAAGGCCATTCTTGCATGTATCTTCCCGTGTCTGGTTGGGTTTTTTCCAGGTTATCCAGTTTCCCCCATCAACTTAAAACATACATATAACTAGGCCACAGCTGCTATGGCACCAACAGGCACCTTAATCAGACATTGTGTGCGCGATAACTTAAAAACTAATTGCCGAATCAGTCTCAAATTTTGCACACAAGTACATATCATAAAGATGACGAACTGGGTTGAGTTGAGTTGAGTTGGTGCTTCCATGATTAATGACAATAAATTCACAAATTAATGCCCTGAAGCACTTTAAATGAGCCAATAATCCTGCTGAATATAAAGAAAATCGCATTAATTTTGGCACAGTGATCTGGGCCAGTGTATATTTAATGTACATAGGCAAATTACAGAGGTCAAATAAAGAATGCCTCTATAGCGCCCCCATATTTATTACCCCTATGGGACTCTGGACACTTACTTTGGCAGAGAGCAATGAAACTTGGTACGGTGATTCTCCACAGTGTACCCAACATAAAATATTATTATGGCCCTACCCTACAACAAACAGGAAGTCGGCCATTTTGGATTGAAATTGGGAGGTCAGGTATATTTGACAGCCTCTAACTTGCACATACTTT
>JAVQKC010060680.1:0-20328 GCA_036025475.1 Philypnodon macrostomus
TATAAGGCGCACCGGACCATAAGGCGCATTAAGCGAAACAAAACAGTCAGACAAGTCAGTCAGTCAAACTTTATTAAATGCTTTCACAATAATTATCAACATTGTTCAATTATTAATGGGCGCATTCACAATAACTTTCAACCTCGTTCATTTGTAACACGTAAAAAAACACAGTCTGATACCGCTAAATCAAACGTTAGCGTAATCACAATAACTTACATTTATTCAGTTATAACACGTAACATACAACACAATACAGTCACTTTTTCAGTTTATTCCTCATCCACAAATCCCTCAAATTCTTCATCTTCAGTGTCTGAGTTGAACAGTTGGGCGATTACGGCATCCAGCATGCCCAGATCCCCCTCGTCATTATCCGAGTCTCTGTGTTGTTGCTGTTACCTGGCAGTTCAGTGATGACGCCTGCCTTCGTTACGGTGAAGCATAGTACCGATATGTATTACTCCGCGACGCTCCTGACTCCCGGAGCTTTGTAGTTTACCGAAGTCGTACCAATGGAGCACCTTGAGCGCCTTGTGACACAAAATCACTTGGAGGTCAGTAAGCACAACCAGAATTAATCCATATATAAGGCGCACTGTTGGTTTTTGAGAAGTGCGCCTTATAGTGTGGAAAATACGGTACTTTCTTGCATACTAAATTTAAAAATATATATTTCTAGGGCTGAATTATGTTTGTTAGTTGTCATCACACTTTGCAGTCTTTCTTTGTGCAGTTTTCTGAGAAGGAGCTATTGATAGATTTATCCCCAACATGTTGCTAGTGCTGTCTCAAAATAAAGTGGGAAAATTGCTTTTTCAACACTCTGAATTTGCATCCCAGCAACCCTATGTGTAACAATGTAGAGGTACGGTACCTTCTTTCTTACAAACCGGGGAACTTTAATAATTCAGAAAATCCAGAGTCCTCCCAGAGAATTTCAATACTAGAAGGTCTGCCAACTCAGCACTGAACATGACATTATATCACAGACAATCATCCTCTTCCTCCTGGGAATCAAACTACCCACAGGTATTTTGGATTCATTGTATATTCATTGTTTGAATAGGCTCGTCTTTCTCAGCTTCAGTGTTCAAATAAAGAGCAGTGCTGACTACGTGAGACCTATAGCTTCTCACAAATCCAATAAATAAACAGTAGAGTACATTTATATAAAGAGCTTGGTAACTGAGCCTCCCAAAAGCACATCAACCTATGAATACAACACTACAAAATATACTGCAAAATTGTGTCATTGCCATTATGAACAAATGGAAATGTCCCCCATCGCAAGAAACAAAATTAAAGTCTTCAAGTCAAGTCAAATTTTGGCACAAACAAATAAAAACAATAAATTCAATAACAACTTGATTAAAGGAAGTCTGGAACCTTACTATATTCTCATTAATGAAAGCTGAATTTTGCTATTACAATCATGTCTAATCAATTCTTACATTAATATATATTCATAAACACCACCAATGTTAGTTACTACATGCAGTTACTTACATGCAGCCCAATTTGTAACATACAAATATTGCTCTCAAAAAGGACTTAATATTTTTCAGCTTGTTCAAAGCTACTGCTCCCTTTCGTCTACAGATGGTCCAAAAATGAACTCCTTTATACAGATTACTGTGCTAGTGCGAGAGGAATATGAATGACTAAGAAAAGAAACCTTTACCTGCGCTAAATGAGATTATCCTGAAAAAGAAGCAGATGAACACATTAGTCATGCTAGTCTATGTGCCACAAAAAAGTCCCTATGGTTTATCAAATTAGAGCATTGTTGTTTTCCCGCATCCACAAAGGAATCAACAAAAGTCTTTTTTCAGACGAGGTTGGATGGCTCAAAGGAACGACTAATTTGGCGTGAATGCAAATTTGAGATTTTAAAAAAAAAATCCATTTCTTTCAAGAGGAGATGAAGATAAGATAGACGGCTCTTTTATGAGTTTTTTCTGAAGTGTCCGCTACAATCCGGTGTCAGCCGGTAACAAGGGGACAAGGTACGTTTCCCTCGGTCTCTCTTGGATTTGAATGGGCCACATTAAAATGCATAAGTTTTCTCCCTTGAATCTAAATAAAAATGCTAATGACCCGCCGTGGGTATTAATAATGCAGGGGACGCAATTTCATTTTATTTGCTAAGGAAACATTTCAACAAAGACTCTCCGTGGTGACAGTTGTTTTGATGCATCACGATTTATGACACTAAAGGCATCCTCTTGACATTTGAAAAATTAACACCAGAGCTAATTAGGAGTGCTTTTGTGTAGTGCCGTGAAGAATAGAATAAGAGTGGATATTTCATATGTATTTCAGCTCGTCTTATAGGGACTAATTATAAAGCAAATGAGAAGTAATTTATGATGTAACTCTGAAGGGTGCCCTTTGGCCCAATTCACAGATCTCAGGGGCTCTGTTGAAGTTCATACGACTATAAGACAACTTAATTGAAACTGAACAGCCATCCCCAAGTACATATTTAAGTATGATTTTGTGGACTTGGAAATGGATTAGAGAACCTAAGATACTGTATGTTAACCCTTATATCTCACAGTGGTAAATTATCTACTAATTTGTTATATTTGATTTTATGCTACTGACTACTAAAAAAACTGAATCCATACAATTCCATTCATCCATCCATTCTATTCCATGGCCCATTAATAAGTGGACCATGGGGTCAAGACCCTTTTTTTGAGGGAGCAGGCATAAAATGTATGGCAAAACTTTCAACAAAAACAAAGCTGGAACAACTATTGTAAAGGTCTGCTTGAGGTGTAGGAATGCCACGCATATGGCCAAAGAGTAGTCAAAATTGAACTCCGTGCCAAGACAAAAAAATACATGTAATAGAAAATTAGATCCTGTTCTGACAACAATAGACAGAAATATCAAAATAGGAAATTCAATTATGTGAATATCGATTTGTCTGTTTTAAAAGTAGCTCTAGTAGAATGTTCAGGCACATTTTGCTTAAGTATGATTGACTGTCTGAAGACAAAGCCCTGACTTTCACGTCCCACTGGTGTATAATTATACTTGTGCAAAGCTCTGTCAAAGAGAAACCAGCCGTGTGACCATCGTAGTTCAGCTATTACATATGACATGAACTTCACTTATTTTGACGTCTTTACAAAAGAATAGGCCAGGGTGTGATTGTCTAATAATTGCTTTCAATCACTTTCCATTTAATCCCATTTGCACTGATCTGAGTTTTGGGTTTTGCCCTTGCTGCAGCAAAAGTTATTTTGATCAATGTCGAGCTCTCCTTATGAAACTGTGAGCAAATAATCGTTGTGGAAAGTTGGGAAGGAAAGTTGCAAGAGATAATAGAGTTGAGTTGACAAAGAATAATAGCTATGTTGAATTTACATGCATACATATATAACATACATACTAAATAAGTGATTAGTAACATACAGTAAGTCAACTATAATGAAGATTTAATCGGACCAATACTGATAGGTATTTACTAATGAAAGGTTCCTATGAACTAACTGCTCGTCATTGCACTGAATTCAGAGATCAAGATGTTAATGTAAGGAAAATGCTCTGTACAGTAGTAAGCATATACAGAGAAGGTTAATTAGCCAGCCTAAATGTGGGCGTTGTTAAGGGTCTGACCTGATACTAACATCAATTCAATCTAATAAAGATTTTTTCCTGGGACAGAACTACTGCCGGAAGAGTAATCCATGAAATAAATCTGTGTGAGACAAACTGGAGCCTGTACTTGCAATGTGAACCTTTTTTTGCTTTTTATTAGTTGCACAGCTAACACGGAGACAGTCAAATGCATCCATGGGTGATGAGAGGAGGACCCACAGCAACACTGAGATGACACAGACTCCACAATGAGATTGTAATTTTCTAACCAAAAGTTTAATCCAACTGTCTCCTTATGAAAAGACATTTTATGTTTTTTCATTTCTCATTTTTGTCCAATCAACCAATCAAACGTTATTTATATAGTGCATCTTAGCAATGATCCGAGTGCTTCACATTGTTGATAAAATACAGACAGAACATTCAACCATACAGAAAATATACCAAATACCAAAACATAAATACAATGTTTGCAACCTCAGGTGTTAAAAGCCAAGAGTAAACATTGAGTCTTAAGCATAGACTTAAAAAGTGCAAAGTTGTTGGAGCGTAATTCAGGAGGTTGATTGTTCCACATTTTGGGACTGGCCACAGCAAAGGCACGATCACCGCAGTGTTTCAAGGTTTCAAGTTAATTTGTCATATGCACAATCAACACAGGGTCAAAAAATGCAATGAAATGCTTTGGATCGGAAGAACCGTTAGACTCGCTAAGACACTCATGAAGTACTAGTAGCATGCAGTAATAGTACATGGTAAGAAAAAAGTGTAATAAACATATAATAAAAAAGTACAATAAAAAAATACAAAAACTGCAGTAGGATTAAATAAGGTGTAAGTAGAGTATTTCACAGGTGGTAAAATACTTCAGATGAATTTTGTATTGTTATGTGGTCAAAGGGACCTCTGAAAACAGTGCAGACGATCGTAGGCAAGGCAGGACTCTCTCTAGACAACAGACTGTAGCAATATTTTAAGCTACATTTCACCATATTGGACAGCTGTAACCAAAAGCTTTATCAAAGTAGCAGCATATGGTAAGCACGTTTGACAATGCACACCCACTGACCAACACTAACGTGACCCATGAGAATGAGCAATATGTTGAGCCATAAAAATCAGCATTCTGCACATATGCACAGCCAGACTCGGCGCATCACCAACTGAGTATGAGGCGACAAAGTTTGCACCGCTGCTGCCGTGCCTCTCCTGTGACCTGATTTACAGCCATTTCCTGATAATCACTCCAGCGATCATTAGAAAGCACATTATAATCTTTGATGCTGGCTCAGTGCAAGATGAAAGGTGGGTCTCTCAGGCACTTCAGTGATTGCCACTCATAACTCGGTGTGTCACACAAAGCCAAATGAAGATTGCTGAAGCTATATTCAAAGTGATGAGACTAGGAAATACATCAAGTGTGAATCTAGGTCTAATTTGTGCATGGGACAGGTGACACCTAGTTTTGCAATGCATTTAGAAGCCGGTGACATGCACTGTGCAATTGTTTTAGCACGAGAAATGACCAATGCAATGATTAACTTTAGTGTTTTGTTATATTGCTCTACATAATGTGTTACTGTGGGTTCTTTTTCAAGCGCCCCAGCTTCCTCCGACTGGTGTTAAGAGAATTAATGTCTCAAAACTGTAGGTAATGTAGGTAAGGTAATGAATGTTAGTGTAAGGTTGTCAGTCCATAGGCTATATCTTTGTGTGTCAGCCCTGTGACTCGCCCATTTCTAGGGTGTACCACCTTTGGCCCATAGTTGTTGGCACAAGCTTCACTCACGCCTGACTGAATAAGCACAGGACGATTAATAACAGATTGATCGTTACTTAAGAGCACGTCTTCAATCCTCCTTCAAACATTTATACTAAACTACTCCCATTACCGATCCATTTTATTACACATTTAACAGCAAAAACTCCTCAACTTTACCCTTGATGTAATAAAAGCCATTTGATGCCACTAAGTAGCTGCTGAATCCTAGCTTTAATTACACCAGGTGATCACATGAAATGGAACACCAGCCTCCAAAGACAAACTGCTGTTCACCGAGCTTATACGGCAAGAGGGGGAAGTCAGCTTACTGTATAATTTTAGCCATAAGTCAATGTGGTAAATGGAAGCGTGGAGCGTGTGTGACATGTAAACACACGCTGAGGACTTAAGCCCCACACTCACAAGCCCCTAAGGCTCAAAGTCTAAAAAGCAAACGCTGTGACCGGAAAGTGGCCGCCCATGCAAGCAGGACCCGAGGGACACATAAAATTAAAGGTGGTATGTGCCTAGTGGAGGGCAACAACAGTAGGGTGGTATGAGGGAGAGCAGTGGTACTGAATTAAAGAAGTGTGCCTTGGTAAAACTCAATATAAAATTAAATATTAAAATATCTGACTAATTATTACCTCCTTTCCTAGTCCATGATCGCTCTGCTACTTAACACAGGGTTGCATGCCATAGGGTTCTGTGTTTGTTTGATTTGATTGATGTAGATTGAGATATGTTTTGTATGGGCATTGCATCCATGAGGTAAATTCTAAACCGTGCCTGTAAATAAGTCCAATGCCAATCTTCAAAGACAACCTGCAGAGTTCAACCGTGCTTTTTAATGACTGCCACTCATTTGTACACCAAAAGTGAGAGATGCTGTAAGAGACATGCGCCAACACAAAACACACGCCAAAATAGTCGTTAGTCTTTTCACAACAGTTTGGGAACATGTCAAATCAACCCAACAAGTGGGCTTTTACATGCGTTTAAGCAATATGCATTTTCACGTTCATCAAATTTATCTTTTCTTACCGAAGTTGGAACCAAAAGGCTGGCGGGTCGCTCTATCAGCTCAGGCTGCTGTTTCCCTGACACATTCATCTCCCATAAAACCGCTTTTCTCTGTCCGATGACTTCGACGAGAGTTTTTCAAGTCATTTATCCGGGAAATGGAGCGCGGCTCTTATTCACCGGCGTACAGTTGGCTGACAGCGGCGGACAGAGGAGAAGGCATGGCTGGGCTTATAGCGGGGCTGTAGGCTGTTGTCACTCCGCGGATGAGCCCTGTGTGTCGGGCCAGTGTGCTGCGCTCTGCCCCCGCTCATCCGTCTGCATGGCTCTCCACCTGCTGCTGCTGCTGCTGCTGCTGCCGTCCTCGCATTAACCATTCCTGCGTCAGACCCAGCACGTTAACCCGTTCAGCATCACGCACGCGTAGTGGTCGGCCGTTAACAAAAGCATGTGTTTTTGAGTTTCCAAAAATGCAAACATACGTAAAAGTCTAAAATGTCGCAGATATATCAATTGTTTATAATAATCCAGGCCTACAAAATAAAATACATAGGCTGCATGCGCCTCCAGTGAAAAGTGACTGTTACTACAGGTGCCAGGACTGGACAAACTGAGCACTGAGAGGGAAGCACACTTTTCTAGTACACATTCAATCATTTCTTGGGGCACTGGGTCTTACCATATAAAACCTGTCATTTCTGGAACAGGCTCCAGTCCTGGTGGGATTAAGCTGATGATGAATGAATAAAAATGTACTTTAGTATGTAGAATTGTGGAGGATTCATAGAAAGAATATACTTTTAACAGACGTTCTTGTGAGCCTATAGCCCATAAAATTATTACAAAATGCTGAATTATTGAAGGCGCGCTTGAGGGCTGTAGGCTTTATTCATTTCCTCACCGGGGTAGATGGGCTGGAGATGGTCTTGTGAGTGCGGTCTTGGCCCGGCTCCTCTCGGCTGGCCTGAGGGAGCTGCTGCTAACAACTTTCACACTCTGACTACAACCCACTGCAGTGCATTCACATTTGAACTATTTTCACCAAACAACATTTTATTTTTGTTCAGAAATAACAGAATCAAACCACTGTCTCGGTGGATGGTTGCAATTAGACTCACAACTAGAGAGGAAGATACTGTAAGGCCACACAATATATTTTCAAATAATGTCTATAGTTATTGGAATATCTGGTATACAATATCCATAGAGCCAGAAACTAAATGTAGCACAAAATTCACTAAAAATAATTGTCCAAACAAGTAAAAAATAATAAACATTGCCCTTGTTTAGTCCAGTTTTGCTCTGGTTTAACCCTAATTTAGTGCTGGTTTAGTTTTGATTTTGTATCCCCACCTTTGACAAGTAGCCTACATTCAGTGTTTAAATTTAACTTCCTAAATTTAAGAAATTAACCCTAACCCTACCCCCTAATCCTAACCCTAACCTTAACCCTAACCTTAAACCACCCTAACCCTAACCCAACCCTAACCCTACCCCTAACCTTAAACCACCCTAACCCCTAACCAACCCTACCCCTAACCCACTCTACCCCTAACCTTAAACCACCCTAACCCAACCCTAACCCCTTAACCCCCTAACCCTAACACCCTAACCTTAAACCACCCTAACCCTAACCAACCCTAACCCCTAAACCTAACCCTAAAAACTAACCCAACATAACCCTACCCTAACCCTAACACCCTAATCTTAAACCACCCTAACCCTAACCAACCCTAACCCTAACCCCTAACCCTAACCCTAAACCCTAACCCAAACTAACCCTACCCTAACCCAACCTAACCCTACCCTAACCCTTACCATTACCCTAACCCTAACATCCTAACCCCTAACCCAAACCCCCTAACCCTAACCCCTAAGCCCCTAACCCCCCAAACCCTAACTTTAAAAACTCTATACCCTAATACCATCAGCAGTCATATATTCAACATATAGCTACTGCATTACGCAACGTACAGTATTTCTCATATGTGCGTCCCAAATTCACATTTAAATATTTTCCCAGACAACTTTTCAAAAATAACACCAACGAACCTCACTTCCCTTCTAATGGCTATATATAGTCTCACAAATAGACCAGCAAGTTCAATACCGTACTCAGTGGAAAAGCGAGACGATTATATGTCTATTATTAGAGAGTTTTCGAAGAGTTTTTGTTGGTTTCAGATAAGAGCGTTAACCGTTGTGGAGGTCTGCTTTAGTGCGCTGAGCTATATCTGGCAGTTGCAGCTCGGCACTATCATCAGCCACCGTGAAAAGGTATCATCAGTGCGTTTGAAAAGGCCTATTTGTCAGGAACGCTCTTGGCTTCGTCTCAATACGACAAGCACTCATCAACTGTGCATGCACTTTCACATTACTTTACGCTCAGGTGGATTCTCAACACTATCGGATACTATTTAGACCCAGTATGGGGTTACGCTAAACGCTAAAGTTCTTAATGTCAAATGACGTTGCCATGAGCCATGATCAAAATAAAATGATAAAGATTCTGTTTGCGCAAAAGGACTGGTCTCAGAAAAGAAAAAATATCAGAAAAGATCACACTATATGGATCAAACAATTCAGTACTTGGAGGCTCTCAAGGCGCTTTATGTTATGGGTTGAATTCTTTGATTGATAAAAAATTCTCAAATTAGGAAAATCTGTCTAATGAAAAAATGTAAATAGAAAAATGTACTTTATATTCACCTTGAAACATAAACAGAAATCTCCAGTCTTCAAGAGGTTTAGGCTGTTATGAAGGTTTAAGGATGCTTGAATAAATGACTACTTATACACTCACAGAAGGAACATAATTGCTGATCTGAGGTTATAATCTTGCCTTTACCTGTGGCAGAGAGGGGTTTTAAATGAAATGTTGTTTGTTGTCTGTTGTCAGCAATTGGCCAAAGAAAATTCTAGATTTATTTTCTCATTCTATGTATATGCATCCTCCACTGTCGCCATACATTTGTACAATGGTTTACGATACACTGCATTTATCGTACATTGTAGTGTTTGGAACATCTGGTTGTTACAGTTCAGAGAGGAATCGACCTTTGTAGAAGCATTAAACACTTTTTCTTAGGACTCTGCTGGGACCTATGAGCTCGAGTTCTGAAGGGAGCTTTTGAAAAAGTTATGTTGAAGCTTCAAAGTGACTCCATGTCTCTGATTCTGATCTAAAATCTGCTCCTTTTAAGCTAGTGTTTTACATTTTATAGTAGGCATTATTACACTGATTTGTTGTTTTTTTATTACTAAATTAGAACTGGGGGCTCGTCCGGGAGCTCATTATCCAACAAAGCACGCAAATAAAGTCGTACAATTATGACATAATCAAGGTGTTTTTAGGTCAGACTTTTGAACAAAATCCTCTTTATCTCATCCTTTGTGGGCTTTAAAAATCAGCTGGAAATTGGTTCAGCCTCTATCTTGTTCTTAACCAAAAGCCCTTCTTTCAAACTCATCATAATGTCATTTCAGGGAGACAATAACTGGGTCAGGGATCAACAAAGTAGAGTCTAAGGCAGGGGTGGGCAAACTGCGGCCCGGGGGCCACATGCGGCCCACCAAGCATTTTCTCATATTTTTTAAATGATTAAATATTGCCAATATTGTCACTCACGTTGTTATAACCTGCAGTAACCAGTTAACTCCACATTCACATATTTTTTCACTGAGGTCCGATCGAAGGCTGTAGCTCATTTGTCAAGAAATGGCTGCAGTTTACAAAGAATACAATTTCAGCACATTTCTAAACCCCATGTGGCCTTTGAGTCCAAAGGTTTGCCCACCCCTGATCTATTTAATTGACTCTCGATGGTTGGGGCGCTATACAGTAGGTCATCAGGAAGTTAGTTTCATTGTTCTTCACATTTCAAGGCTTTTGCAGGAAATGTTTTAACCAGAATGAAGGTTGTGGGTCCAATTCCCAGACCAACCTCTTTTGGTGTAGTTTGTGTTTTCCAAATAATCTCACTTTCTCTTACTGTCCAAACATCTGCCTATGAAGGTCAATCTAAATCACTTACTGCATGCCATATCCTGTGACTTATTGTCCCCTACCTCAAACCCATAGTTGCTAGAACAGGCTTCAGTCCCCTGCTTACCGCTCCATAATGTGGCATATTGGTTGTTCTAAAATAATTACAAAAATGCAACTTTGGTTCCCATAATCAGACTGAAAAAACACTTTAATATTTGCATACATACACATTTTGTATTATTTATTGAGTTCATAATCATAGCTTAGGTACAGTAGGGTGGTGCAAAGATCTACTTTCTTTAATGATTTTACTGGCAAGTCAAGAGGACAAGTCATTATTTTCCTATTTAAAACAGAGTTACACTTTGAAACAAAATTACACTTAATACTTGGCCTCATAAGATCTCTTCAGGCACGTCCGGAAACATTTGGCAGTTCCCCGGGTTTCTGTTGATGGGACGGGGTGCAATCATCCCCAATCAGCTCTATTATTGATGAGAGTTTGGCAGCACATATGGATTCGCCGGCTTCACGGTGAGCGTTTGAGCCCATGCAACAATGTCACAATATTTCGATCACACAAGCACACCAAGGAGCAGATATTTCAGAACTGACTGTCTAGTTCTTTATAAGAAGATACGTTATTGTACCACATATTACTGTCTCTCAAGATATTACCTCTAAAAACTACTACTAGTTCAGGGGTAAATGCTATATACATACAATTGGAACGAGTGTTCTAAAACGAATGTCTGGAGGTATTGTTGAGCCTTGTACAAAATGACTTCAAAAACGCAGTGTCTTCAATCCATACCAAAGACAAACAAATCTTTTCCAATGTTGACAAAAATAGAAAAAGTATGTACTCATAAGTTTTTGTGGCATAACTCTTGGGTAAAATGCTTGTCATGTAAATATATGTAAAGCAAAATGCAAGAGTATTTAATGTATTCAGAATGTGGGCTGGAGCAACAGCTATGTACAAAAGCCACAGGCCCAGAGATAGAGCCCTGGGGGACTACTTGACTTCACTGTGAGACTTTAATTGTTCAAGACACAAAGTTTTGTAAAATATAATGCAGCTAGATTATGGGGCCAGATTCTCACTTCAGTGTTTAAATGAGGTTATAAATATTTGATGGTCAAATTCAAAATGCAAGGTCTAAGAGAACTACCCGACAGCAAGGTATCAGCGAAGCGCCCCATACGTCTGTCACAACTGGCTCCTTAATCAGACATTGTGTGATTTCTAAGGTGGGGGAGGGTCTATTTGACTTCTTTGATTTGTCTGGATGTTTGTGAAGAATGAATTTGGCAAATGTTGTAAAGCTACATTCTTCTTTCAGTCTATAGGGGGCACTATAGAGGTATCTGGAATCATAGGGGTCATAAACATGGGGGTGCTAGTCAGTCATTCTTTATTTGACCTCTGTAATTTGTAAAAATTCATGCGATTTTGTTTGTGTTCAGCAGGATTAATGGCGCAATTAAAGTGCTTCAGGGCATTATTTAGCTAATTAATTAATTGCCATTAAACGTAGACGTAACAAACTCAGTCCAGCTCAGTGTCTTGAAACTGTTTGTTTTTGAGTTATAGTGTTCACACGTAGGATCTGGACACGCATGTGGACGGAGGTGAGTCCATAATCTCGCTGATATAATTCAAAAGCCATTGAACAGTAGATTTAAACTTGAAGGTAGACACCATTTTTTATCATATGTTCTTACCACAACTGTAGAGAGATCTGTAGTTAGCCATATGGCACAACAGCAGTCCAACATTAAATGAGAAATTTGAATATCACACAGTCAAAGAGGTCTTGTTTACATATATCTAAATAATGTGGACAAGCTGTGAGGTAACACACAGAAAGTTCAGACTGTGCCTAAAGCTATACAAGTCCAGCTAAATCCATCAAAATCAAAAGCCAATTCAAAACTGCAGAGGGCACGTGCTAAATGTTGAATGAGCAATAACCATAGCTTGGTTTATTTCAACCTGCATTGCACTGAAGTTTACCCCAAATCTGTACTCATGTAAAACTACTGTTCAAGTTATGTAGAGAGAAAATAAAGTAATAATATGTGATGTTGTAGAGGCTGGTGCGTTTGGGTGAACCAGTGTGAACACATGAATACTGGAATTGGTGTGTCTCTGGTGCTCACAAAATTGATAACGTTCAGAAGAAACAAAATGGACTGACGATCTGGCCATGGGCCCAAGCTGACCAGGACAGGTGTGACTATGATCCATGTTCAAAAGATTAAAACTGCCAACACTTTATGCCCAGCCAGGAAGTCCCTGAATCACCTGGATAAATGAAGATAGGTGTAAAAACCTGTCAAAGGAAATCCTGAAGTGTAAATTTGCAAGAGCACACTTAAAAATATCAAAAAAGAGATTGAAGAGGAACGCTGCCAGGACCAAGTGTAAGGGTCATAAAAATAGAGGTGCTCTTTGGAGTAGGGACCATAATTGACAAACCTGCAAAAAACTTATTCTGTTAAAATGCCTTCAATGTTTAGGGCATGTCTTAATGGACCTCACTTAGCCCCAACGCGTTTGTTTCATTAGAATCAAAACTACAGTTTATAAAAACACAGTGAAATCAATGTCCTCATTTAATCCAGGGGATTTTGGGATTTGTAGTCTATAAATCCAAAAGGTCTCACATCATTTCAGATTTTTTATAATAAGCATGTTTTCAGGTATATAGTCTATTCCATGTGCCCGTAGACTGGCTGGAACACTAATATGGAAATCCAGAAAGTGTCTGGCCATAGCTAGTTGATATTTCCTGTGCGGATAGCATATTAATGCTCCTTTTGTGAATGACTGTCCAAAAATGTCTTTGTTTGCCATATATTAGTGCAATGATTACAACAGTTACCTTTGTATGAGCCAGCAGGTCTGGATCCTAGCCACACTTAAAAATGTATTTTTTCATTATACATTTTCTCCCTTGCAGCTTCAACACTAATATATGAAATGGCCAGTCTCAGAAGTACCTACTAAACTTTATTATAAAAGCGCTAATGCCAGCATTAATAAAGGTTGGTTACTGACAATTTTAAGCAGTTGAAAATGTCGGGTTTTTGGAGAGCTTGTGCCCCTTGAGACGAGACAGCCTCCAAATTGCCTCCTGCACAAGGACGCTAAACCTGCCACACTGGCCTCACTACAGACACACATATTCAGCTTCAAACATAAGAGAAGAGCAGATGCTCATGGCAAATCACACTGCAGCCAAGGTCACTGCCAAGTGTGGAGTAATGTTTTCTGTATAGGGCTCTGAATGGGGCTATGGAGGACAGATAAGTGCCACTAAAGCAGAAATTATTTGATTTATGCTAAGTACAGCACTCCATTCAACACACTGGCCATATTGTTACACCAAATTATTAAATCGAAGTAAAGCTGATGAAGTGGAACAAGCAATTAGAAACTCAATCAAAAAGTAGCTCAAACCTCCATCTGCTCATTATTATTAAAGCAGTTTAACTGCTGTACATCATAACAATCCTCGGTGGTATTCAATTTACTGCTCTTCAGTCATTATTGCCCCACACCGGCATGTTTGTTCTGTAGGGCACAGGTTTGATGTGAGTTTTGAAGAGATTTTCAAAAGGAATAACGACTGTTCAATTAGTGCTAATGAAGACTTTTATAACCAGGCAAGGGTAATGCATACCTCCTAATGAGGAGAGCTATATCCAATCTAATTTTGGTAAAAGAAAGTAGGGAATACACATTAGTTGATTGAGGTGCTTAATGATTACAGTCAGTAAATTCAAGTGGGTGTGAGGCCTTCGCTATCAAAAAAGAGCTTAATCAGATAGTGCTTCAGAGGTTTAAACTCAGTGATCCATTTAATCATAAAGTGCAAAAGCATTTCTAAAAGAAATATTCACAAAGGATTAATAGTGGCAATACAAACAAAACCATATCTGGTAGTTCCCTTCTAGAGGAAAATAAAGCAAAGAATAAACTTCACTTTCTATTGGTAGCTGTCAAAAGCTTAGTTATCTGGCTCACTTTAAAGCCTGAAGCCTGTTATGTTAAACTTCTGAATATTGCAGATAAAATATTCCGCCTCCAGATGAACACACCCCACAACGAGCTCAAGATATTGCATGTGTTTCCCTTTAACTCCTGAACAAGCACACTTTGCCCCCTTGCCCCAATGGGTAGAGACTTATGTGTTTAACACATTGTATCCGTCCTGTTCTGCTTGTGGTCCATAATTTAGTGCAGGACAGTTAACAACACAGAGGATGAGTTTGGGATGTCTGAGTTTTGACTCCATCTACTGGTCACTCGTGTATTAACTTGACAAGAAATAAAACAAAACAAAAAACAGAACAATATGAAGAGTCAAGTCAAACTTCAAAGGAGAAAGTCTTCCATAATATTCCCATTAAAATAATGCCCAGACCAGACATGCATGAGAAACTGTTCCCAGACAGTGGTGGGTTTCCTAAGGCTATGAGTGCTGTAATCTCGCAGCAGGCATCACACACTTGCACCTCAGCAAGCCACTGAGCAGCACTTCCTCCTCCAACTCCGCTGCCATGAAAAATGCAAAAACCATGGTGTGGAACCAAAAAGTAAAACATGGCCCCCTTCTTTGCACTGTAATATACTGTATCCTGTAGTGAGCGCAGCGGGGGTTTTACGGGCGGAGAGGGTGTGGAGAGAGAAGACCATGAGAAGAAAACTACTGGAAGCTGTTATAAATTACTAAATGCATCTTGTAGGCTTATACATGAGCTCATTAATGGAGCTTAAAAAGGCAGAACAGAAACAAATTGAAGCCTGAAGAGAGATGTATAACACTTTTTCTTCAAACAAAGTGTGACTGTACTAAACACAGGCTTATGGTGTGGTTCATGTTTCCATTAGTCATGCATCTGCATCAACTCCAATGAACTCTACTGAAAACAAAAACATATCACTTAAAACCACATAAAATCAAATGGGATTGTTTTATTGAGTTAAGAAATTACAATGGTTCTACTTTTTGGATTAAAAAAAGACAAAAAAAAACACATTGCACTTCCTCTACCCTTAAATAATGAGATTCAAACAATAATTAAAGTTGTCATGTGCTTCCAGTGCATCTTTGTTCATAGAAACAAAATCATGACAGTGTTCATAAATAGGCTAAAACTACACTATACAGTACATCACATATCTACCATGTGTTCCATGGGAAACAAAGACAAGGCAATGGTTTAAGAAATCATCGCTGATGAAATATTCACAAGCCTTAAGCATCTCATTAAGGTAATTTACAAGAGGTTGTTTTCATTAAAGCAGTCAAATAATACTACAATATGCTACATGTTCCAAATATACACAAAACAATACAGGTGCAAAACTGTTCAGTCAGAGCTGCCAGTGGCATGCACCACAGTGAACAACTAAGCTGAAATTCACAGACTGAATATTTCCATATTGTCTTTAGTGGCCTATGTGTCCAGTGTCTGACTCTCTGAGAACTTACATTAGCTTTAAATGTACAGTGGTTTGATCTTAGTGTTCTTCTTTGTCCCGACCTTTCTTCTCTTTCTCGTCCTGCAGAGCTGTCCCCAGCTTTTTGATGAGCACAGACAGTACTTTGTCCAGAGGATCCATAACACCTCTCTGCAGCCACTTGGGAATTGTAGTCCTTGCATGATGAAATCCCAACTTCTGAAGGATGTAGTCCACACCAACGGGGTCGATTTTACGCCCAGTCCAAGAAATGAGCCTGAAACAGTAGAAATGTGTGAGAGGAGTACCAGTGACTTGCACTTTAGGAGCTGTAAGTGATGGCTTAGCTTTGAACGGACTATAGACTATTTTAGAACTTTTCAACTACATACAGTGGGAGGATTAGAACCACTTTTATTGGGTGTTCTAACATTTGCTGTGTCAAAACGAATACAAGAAAGTATATTCTGAGAACTCTATGTTGTATAGTCACAGGTCCAGTATCATTTGTCATTTGTCAGATGAATGAATGGTTGTGCCTACGCTAACAAAACAAAGCACTTGAAGTGTCAGTGGAGCAGTGGAGCATCTCTGACCTGAGAGTTGGCTCTAGGTGCCAGGTGTTGCACATGAACTCTCTCCAGTCCACCGTGGTGTAGTTGGAGCCGTCGTCTTTGTCTTTATCTTTGTCTTTGTCTTTGTCTGAGGAGCTTTCATCGTGTAAGGCGGTGGGGCTCTTCTGTCCGGGCCGGGCCGCAAACATCCGGGGGGCGAACAGAGCTAAAGAAATAATGAGAAAGACAAAGACAATAAGGTTTTGTTTTTCCATGCTTCAGTGCCTCGATGTTGTGTTTTTAACATAGAGAGCACAATGTTGCAATTCCAAACGCTACAATAAACATCTGTCCAGAGAGAAACTATACATCTGACTATTCTCATTTAAATAACCAGCTGCCACACCTTCATTAACCAACAACAATGCAACAACTGATGAAAATCTCCACTGGTCGACTCTTTTCATTCATTTCTATTCAACAGCAGAGTCAATAGAAGCAGGTCGTGCCACTGTCTTAATTGTTGTGAAGAATACAAGGCTGCAGACATAAAGACTGTTAGTGTATCTCTTTGTAACAGTGTAGAAAGTCATTCAAATGCTGGCTGTAAAGCTTTGTGTGATTACTGTGTGAATATAAGCCTTGGCTTCAGCCTATTGCTTTTTTGCTTATGTATTAGTTTGATTATAGACACATTTTTCTAAATCTACCAAAACAAAATAAATCATTCATTCATTCTCTGCTGTTGGTGATAATAAATATTGCACATAATATTATTATATTGCACATACCGTATTGAAACTAATCTTTTTTTTGGAATATAGTTAATTTCATAATTAGAATAATGAATATTTCTCTGTATCTCACAATTTTTGTAAAAAAAATTTGAGAAATAAACTAAAATTCACAATTCTGATATATAACCCTAACCCATAGTATCACCCCCCATCGGAATATCGATATTTTGTCCCACCCTTAGTGAACAAACTGAGGTGTACAGATGTGAGTGGCTTTGTTTAATCTTGACTTGAGTTGCAGTACAGTGTTATGTCCATAAGTAAACGGACTGACAACACCTACAGGGGACTTAATCATAATTTTTTTTAATTAATAGATCCGCTGCTAAAATATCAAACTATTAATTTAAATGTAATGGACTTTTGGGACCTTTCTCCTTCTCCTTCAGGTAGGCTGAGACCAGGTCGTGAAGAAACATGATGAGCTCTGCATCCATTGTGACACAAATGTGGTCCGTGAACTCTGTCACCACACTGCACTCCACTTTAGGCTTACTGTTGGAATCTGGAACAAAAAATAAAGAAAAAAGATGAAAGTTATGTTTCGTTAACTAGTCTTGTAAAAATATATTTAAGTATCATTTTAAAGATCTTGTGACATAGGCCCATTGCTCTGGCTTCTAGTTAGTAACTATCTTCACCTGGTTAACAGCGAGTCCTTGGGTAGCACAGAGACAGAATGATGTGAGCAGCCTACAACCTATGATAAATGGTGGGAAACCTCTACATGTACCTGTCTATATGTATATAAGAGGACATTTGAAGGCAAAGTGTGGTGACATGACTGGATTCAGCTTTACTTTTGAACACTCTAGCAAACTAATAAAAACAGCATGTTTTCAAACCTGCATAAAACATTTGCACAGTGCTGTTTTTTTCTTTGCTATGTGTGATTCTATTACCTGATAAAGTAGGCTCATCTGGATCCTGCACATGAATCGATTTGAAGTCCAGTTGCATTCTGGGAAGGGCGAAGATGGTCTCTGTTTCGTGGTTGTAGGCTGAAGAGCTGCGGAAGCTACTCAGGAGACTTGAGCTTTTGGCTGCAGCTCCACTTTCTTGATTGTTGGCCTCTACATTCCTCAGCAGGTTTAACTCTGAAAGAAGCGTTTATACTTAGACGTGTCAAATGACTTTAGAGTATGAGACAATGCTCCCAGCGCTGTCCCCAATTTACATTTAAAGTAACAAACCAAAGAAAGACTGCTATAGACCTGAAGGGCTGTTGGTAAATGTATTTTTCAAGCTCAAAGGTGAGTTACATGGTAGAGTGATTTTTGTAGTACCTTCATTCCTCATGGCAGTGACATAGTTGAACCACTCTTTCACAGTAGCGACTCCGTGTGGTGGGTTCTCATGACGCCGTCTGGTTATTTTGGTTATTGTAGCCATTGGGCTTTCAAGTGCTCCACAGGGTTTGGTTACCATAGTGTTGTGACCGAGGTGAAAATCCAGTGTTTGAACTATGTAGGTAGAATCGTCTTTGGAACCTGGTTGTAAAAATAAAATATAACATGACAAAACATTTAATCTTGATTATATACCAGTTGCTTTTCCTCTCACCATCCTCCCAGATCTTCTGCGCCTCAGTCCAGAAGGTGATGTTGGGCTCCTCCAGGTGGAACAATGCCCAGGATTTGGAGCGGAAGTTGGGCCCGTGGAAGCAGGCCAGGGTCATGTGGTTGCCATGAAGACTCATTGAGCCTCCCAGCTGTACTGCATCCTCGGGCAGAGGCATCTGGAACAGGGAGATGTGGCAGCCGGCAATCACCTTCAGCACCCCGGGCCAGTGTCGATGGTGAGCTGCATCCATATCTGCAGAAAAAAACAAAAGCATCAAAGAGGTTGTTTTCATGTAGTTATCACACTGTTAAATTATTCACATTGCTCAAAATATTACTCATGACTTCAGAAAGAAAAGCAAACAGCTTTGAGAGGGACAGTGTCTGTTGATCTAATAGGAGTTTTATTATTTATTATATATTTATTAATAAGTATCTACACATTACAAAATATGGTTTGAACAAAATCAGAAGATGGGAAACAGTAGCACAAGACTGCACCGGGTACAAGGCCTACCTAATAAAGTGGCCAGTGACTGTATGCTGATTTAACATAAGAGTATTTTTGGCCCACTTGCTGAGCTAGTTGTCTCCTAAGCATTAGCAGTGGAAGTATGCTTACAGAGCTCAGCAGATCCCTTCTCATTGTTGATGACTGGAGTTTTCGGAGGCAGGTAGGGTCCGGGGCCCCAGGTGGATAGAGCCCTCTTACTCGTGTCAAACTGCTGAGTGAAAAACTCCTGCAGCTTCATGCCGATCTTGATGAGGTCTGGTGTGGTGGAGCGTGAAATGATCACTTGGAATATGTCCCACTGCAAGTCTCCGTGGACAAAGATCTCACTGGTGGAAGTAGAAAGGAGAGAGATGAGGGGGAGAGAGATGAGTGGCGGGGTTCCAGTTCTAACTTAAATACATAAATATATTTAAACTTGATATTTCACACCTTTTCTCAGACATGCTGGTGTCCACGGTGCAGAGGTTGACCTTCCATTCGTCCTGAAGTTGTAAATCAGCATTACTGAACACTCCCATTAGGATGCTGGAGCCCATATAATCCACTCGAGCCTCAGTTGACCCCATGGTGATCTGGATTTTATGGCTTGGCTGCTGGTTGGGGTGTTCAGAGATGTGAGCTTGAAAATAAATTAGATGTACGGATTTTAGCACTACTGTGACAATATACGCGTATAATAAACTGACAAATAAACTTGAAACCTTGAAATAAACTTGAAACCTAATGTTTTATCAAAAATCGATTTACAAAAAGTTAATGATAGTAAAAATATTTTTGCTTTTATTAAGAATGTTTGAGCTTTTGCAACAGTGTGTCCCAATGGCAAAGAATTAAATAGATCAAACTAGGCCTGTGCTGTCGTCCCCGACAGCAAGGTGTATCTGCCCCATACGTCTGCCACAACTGTCACCAAAGGGCACCTTAATCAGACATTGTGTGATTTCTAAGAGTTTTAATATTGTTAACGAGCAATTAAGAGGCCCCGCCCCCAAACCATGACAAACATGGGAAGGGTCTGTTTGACTTTTTTGATTTGT
>JAVQKC010060704.1:0-15415 GCA_036025475.1 Philypnodon macrostomus
CTCCCTTAGAGATAGGGTGAGGAGCTCAGTCACTCGGAAGGAGCTCGGAGTAGAGCCGCTGCTCCTCCACATCGAGAGGAGTCAGCTGAGGTGGCTCGGGCATCTGTTTCAGATGCTCCCTGGACGCCTCCCTCGGGAGGTGTTTCAGGCAGGTCCCACCGGGAGGAGGCCCATGGGAAGACCCAGAGGGATTATGTCTCTCGGCTGGCCTGGGAACGTCTCGGGATTCCTCCAGAAGAGCTGGAGGAAGTGTCTGGGGAGAGGGAAGTCTGGGCGTCCCTGCTTAGACTGCTGCCCCCGCGACCCGGCCTCGGATAAGCGGAAGAAGAAGGATGGAAGGATAGATGTAGCTCCATTGATAAAGCATTTACCCCTTAACTAGAAGAAGTGGACTTTTGGAATATGGTTTATCCAAGCCTGTTTTAGTAAAAGCCTTTAACCAATTTTGGAATCAAATAAACTTCTGAGCTAGTTACAACACCCCTGATGGACATGTAATTAGTTCATACTGAACTTCTTCTGATAAGGGTCCTCTCTATTCCAGCACTGTACAAAAATTGCAGGCTCGGTAATGTTCTTGGCTGGTGTCACAAGCAAGTATGGCAGTTGAGAAAAAGACGAATACTCCAAGAGTAGAATTTCAGCTTTATGTCAGAAACCCAAACTAGTTTTCTGATAAGCAACATTTACATATTGCCAACTAACAATGGTGCACTCAACGTTAAACTCTTCATTGACAGCTCATTAGAATTAGGGATTTGGGGGCATTTTCCAAAACATTGAGGCTTTCCTCATTTCGTGTACAGTATTCCCACATGTCTGTAAATTTGGCATGGGTTAAGGGGAAGGAAATGGCGGGTTTAAAGGGGTGAAAAAAATCTTATTAAACAAATTCTCCAAAGCATTGAGGCCAACTGGTGTGGAGCGCGCTGATAACAGCTGGCCATTTTGGAGCGTCACCTCGGTTGGCAGCTGCAGTGGTCGTCAGAGACACAGAAAACGTTTAATGGCTGGCCCGCAGATTTGAACACTGTTATTTTGGCAACTTTTTAATTATCTGCAAATGAATGAATTGATAGGAGCGGTTGTAACGAGAGCGAGATATGGGGAAGAACGTTCTGTTTTTGCCCAATTCAGAATTCTCTCATGCAAAGATGTTGAAGCAAGATGGCCTCTAGACTAAATTGTTGAAAAGTTTTCGAGGGCAGCTCTGCTAATGAGAAATGTAATCAAAGACGTTTAGTGTTATGCTATGGACAAACGCACACAGAACTAGGATTTGATCGCTTGACAACTGATAATAAAGGCAGCATGAAGCAGACTTTTTGTCATACGTTCATGTTAATGGCACACTTTCAATTGAAATAACAGAATAAACAGCACTGAAACCATTATGATAACTCTTCATGACACAGTTATCATACTTTAAAAATAAACATACGAGACTTTAAGAAGAGGATATGTCAGAACCAAAGCTAAGGAGCCAATTGTCACTTCTGTCTGTCAGATGGAGACAAGAGGGAGAAAAAAAAACTCACCATAAGTCAAGTGTCTGACAAAAAGTGAAAATGTCATTGTGGTATCTCCTCACAACTGACAGCTCCGTCCTAGCACCTCAACGTCTGCCTTTTCAACACAATATATGCACCAAATTCTCTGAATATTCTGAATTCATGGCCACACTTTGAAAAATGTGGCGCATACAATGTCACTGAGAAGTTATAAAAAAAGTGTTTGTTTTTTTTATTTATTTTGACAATATTCATTAATATTGGCCAAAGCATACCAGGAAAAAAGGTCATTATCTCTAACTTTTACCTAATTAATGTTAAAGTGCATAGCAAAGGAAAAAAATGTTTTTCTCGCTTGACCCTGGAAGAACAAGGACAAGCAGAGGCACAAAATATGCCAGCCATGTTTGTATACATTAACCCATACATTAACATAATACTATAATGTGACGGAAAGTCGAAGAAATATCAAATAAAAATTGTGAAAAAGAACAAGGGCTAAGCTACTGGGGCATATTTTCAAGAAACATTATCTCAGCAGGAATAGGCTCACAGGACAAATATATACTGATTTTGCCATAATTAACATAAGAGATTTCAATCCCTCTCCATTTAAAATGCATTCTGTGTAATCTAACAGCAGTTCTTCATAAGTAGATTATCCCCCGAGAGAGAGAAAACCTGGTAATTTATTGTGTTTAATGGTTTTGTCAAAGCATTGAACAATATTATTTCGCACACATTGTCCTAAAAAACAGTGAAAGTTAAGATTGTTCTTCACTTTGAGAGCAGAGCGTGATCGAAGTTGAGTTGCTACAAGCCAGTGCTAAAATATTCACCGCCATATTTTTACACTTATATTTTTAGCAATATTCACAGAACACAGCTGTCTGCCATCCACAAGTCAAAGCTCTATTATTCATTTGGACAATTTACTTCTGTCATTTTTGCCATTGTCCCAAATTATCCAAGATATCATCAAATTATTATTTTAAATTTACCATTTGGATCTCACTCTTGAATCCACATACACTCTCTTACACCTGTCACAAATCCATTTCTGCCTTCGCTCCTGTATCTCCACTGTCCATCAGGCTATTTCTATTCATGGTCTTCTAAGAACACTTGAACATCATGTGTTCAGGCTACAAAGGCTGCTTCAACTACAAAGCATAAGGGGTGTGTGAAAAAAGTCCAGAGATCAATGCAAGAACCTTTCATCCTCTTCTCTATACAGTAGGTCACATGCTGGAGAAAGCCATTGCTGCAATACTGATAACCTAAAAGTCTTTAATAGGGGTGCACAAACATGGAGAGCAAAATCCATACCACAACAAAATGTATCACAATAAGTCCGTCTGGCTGAGACTAGCACTCAAAACATCTGATTTAGTTGTCGAGTCTTTTTCGTCGAGTCTTGGGTGGTGCAGGTTGGTTCCAATTTAGACCTGGATTGGTGCCTATGTATTCCTAGTTCCTAGTACCACAGAATTTTGACGAGCATATCCAGTTCCTTGTATTTCTACTAAATTGCTACTCTCAACTCAAGTTATCGCAATTCTCAACGTAGTCTATAGATGACTACATTCCACCCTTGAAATTGAATGCAATCAGCGAGAGACACCTTTCGTTAGTTGTGGCCGACCAAGCTAGATTGTTCAAATGTACAGTTTTTAATCTGAACTCCTTGGTTACCTTTCCTCCCAAAGATTAGTCCAATCACCGTTCTTTTTAATATTCCACTTGAGAACTGAAATCATTACAACAAAGGCAATTGCACTGTCAGATTACTTTTGCCGTAGGATGTGAAAGAAGGCTTTTGATACATTTCTCAAAGAGATAATAGCCTGTTTTCCCCAGTGAGACGCTTTCTGCTTTTTCTTGTCACGGTAATATTTAGTTTTGATGTGGCTTTTGCTCCTATGGTGAGGATTTTCATAGATTATCACAAGTCTATGTCCAATTACATGTACAGTGTTTGAACGATGTATACACAAGAGGGCTGGTTTAGTCAAACAAGGAATGACTTGGTCTTTGAAAGACTACGCCCCAAGACAGAGATGGTTTGACTGATCTTGGCTGGTCGTGTCAGAGTCGTCAGCTATTGAAGTGTGTTGAAGGGACTGACGGATGATGCCATCAGGTGACACTGCGGAGCTGATCCATCGAGTGTCAAGAAGAAAATGAATCCACGGGCACCAGAGCAATTTTTTAACAGCCCTGAATCAGACAAATGTACACATCACAAAGCCTTTTATTATTTGTCCTGGTGCAGTATTTTGGGGGAAGCCTTAGGTTTTGTGACAGTCCTGCACAGTACCCTGGGGTGTTTTTACTGCAATCAGACATGGTTTGTATTGCACAAATGTATTGTTTGTACCCCATCTTCCTTCAGAGGCAGAAAAACAATTGTGCAAGCAGAGTAGGAGCTCGTCCTGCTGACATCTCAAATGGCTAATCTCACAAGGCATATCTCACTCCACCATTTAGAGTGAGTTTGTAAAATGTTATGTATATTACATGCTGGCACCATGTCAGCTTTAAGCATTTTCTATCTTGCCCATACCATCAATGCAATGGGACAGAACATATCATCAACAATAATGGACATTAGCCATATCTGACATTTATAGATAGATATTTTTCAGGGGTTAATGCTCTAACGATCCTTAACTTACAAAAGTAAACAATCAGTTAAACATACATACCATGTACATGAATTAAAATAATTACTACAAATCCAGATCCACTTTTAATCTCTTTAGCCGGTTTCAAAATGTGTTCTATGAGGTCCAACAGTAGTTCCTCATATTAGATTATCCTCTGAGGAGAGACTGTTCAAAAAGCAAGGAATGAAAATAAGTAAGGCCTCTTTATGGCTTTATGTGCCATAAGAACATTACATACATCCATATTTCAAGCCAAGGTATGGAATTATTTTTTTTCACATTTTCAGTGTGTACATTGATGTAGTTAACCTCAATACATGGGAGAAAAAAAAATAAAAATAGAGAAAATAAATGCTTTCTCCTGGTGAGCCTCACGGAAGGCTAATCCAATGCACATGGGCTATTAGGTAGAGTATTCAGTAAAATTGACGAGTAATGGTGGAACAAGTGCTTTTTGGGAGCAAGCTGAAAAATACCATGCCACTCGGCTAGACGCAGAAAAAACTGTGTCCTTGAGGTGCTTTTGTATTTTCCTTGTCTATCTCCCAGCCTCAAGGGCAATGCACCCAATGGCCGGCACCACCAATAGTTTGTGATTCTCATAGAAAAGTTGAAGAAAATGGCCTGTTGTTACTAAGACTGCAAACTTGACCATCATCCCAATATTGGCAAACTCAAGATCCGCATGGCAAAAGACTAATTGTGTTCCATCCACCAATTTTCTTCCACTTTATCCGGGGCCGGGTCACGGAGGCAGCAGTCTAAGCAGAGAGGCCCAGACCTCCCTCTCCCCAGATATTTCCTCCAGCTCTCCGGGGGCTAATTGTGTTCTATCAGACCCAACATCTATCTGTCCAAATAAGGTATCAACATTAAACATAGGATGAGCCTAAGTTTGCACATTCATACAATTAGTTGTTGTTATATATGTCAAAACCAGCCAGATATTGCAAATAATTTCATAGCAACTCATTATAAAGTATTTATGAAATGTTTTTTTGAATGTGCTTCAGCCCTTGTTGTTACACAATTAAAGAGTTGTTATTATAGAGGCGCATTATTTATTTTTTTCACAAAGTGCAAAGATATAAAAAGACCGCGAGAAATTGGCGCGTGGTAGACAAAGCGAAAAGGAGACAAACACAAAAGGTCCCCAGAAGTCAGCCGATGCTGCGCGGTACAGTAAATCTCACTTGACATGATTCAGTGTGTGGTAGTTCTATATAAAGGACCATCTCTGAACATTATTACAAAAGAGCTTAGAAATTGCCAAGTGAAGAGAGGGAGAGAAGTGCAAGTAGGTTTGAGATGTTTTACAAAAATAATACTTTAGTCCCTAGAGGATTCAACTTTATCTGGCCAGCAAAAAAATGGCTCAGAGAGGTGGACGTTTTGTCTATATGAGACCGATGGTGGTACTTAAGCCTTTGTAGTTGCACGCAGTCTTTTGCTGTTTAAGTCTCAATTTTCTGTTATTTGGTGTGTGTACCAGTGCTGGTTTAGGCTTGCTTTTGTTGATCAGACATGAATCTTATTTAGACCTGATTCTTTTTTTTATCTTTACTGAGCTTTTTTGAGGTGATTATCTATTCTATTACTACGTTTAGACCAGCGGTAGTCTTGACTTAGGCTCATTATCGTAGATATAATGGTACTTGGAGAGACAACGATTTTCTGGGGTGGCATTTGTTTTGAAATGTTTGAGAACCATGCTCTAGAGAGGGCTTGTTCCTATACCATGCTTAGTGCAATGACCTGCAAAAAGCTGAACAAAAACAACTTCAACAATATACACCAGGAAACATTGCACATAAATGGAACTCCTGCTGTGAAACTCAACAAAAGGCAGGTAATGTGAAAATGGAAATTGTGAGTAATATTGCAGAATACAGATGAGCCATCGCTAGTGTCATACAATACAAGAGGCCAATGGGCTAGAGACTTCTCCCAACAATTCTTCTAATGTCTTCTATTAGAGCTGGGTCATTCACACAAGGCGTATTTACAAAGTAAATAACCATCTGCCAGAAAGCAATACTTTGATTTACAAAGAGACTGCAGACCATTTGACCCGTGGAAAGCGCTTGAGTATCTGAATAAGACCTATGACCGGTAAATTGTGTTATTATTGTTGGTAAATCTGCTTAATGAGAGCCCTTACCACCTCAGAAATATTGCATGTAAACACCTCAACAATCTGAATTGTGAAGAGTCAATGTCTTACCGAGCTTTTGTTAATACGGCAGAGACCCCAGCTCATTGGCAGTTGGCCCACAATTAAAGCTTTTCAGTCTGTAGCTACACTTTTTAAGACACAGAGACACATAATACAAGACACAACTGACTGGTTGGGTTAGAGTTTAGCTTATATGAGACAATACTTTTATAGTTTGAAAATCTTTTACTCAAGTTTTCATGTAGGAGAGCCTCATGCTGCTTTACCCTGGCCAGAAATGCTGACAATGAACTCAGCATATACCACTTTTTTGTCAGAAAAGGGTACATTTATATTGAATTAAAAATGCCTTCTGAAATTTCACCGCTTAGCAGGATGCATTCTTTATTAGCCTGTCAGGGAACTGCATTATCCAGGTGTGATAGTGCCCCAAGTTAACCACGGAGGTCCCACTCTGTCAGCTACAGTGTCTCCTCTTATTAATACAATTTAACATGGTGTTTGTAGCTTTACATTCCCAATTGATATTACCATCGTGATGTATATAATGTCACTATACATGTGAGATATATGCAGACCATCAAACATCAAGATCAAACACTTTTTGGAATCTTTTTGTGTGACATTTCTGTAACAACATACACCAAAAGTGATTGTTAGTTAATATTCTAAAACATTAGGCTAATTGTAGCATGTGGTTTGCATGAGAGGTTTAGAAAGGCATCTTCATAACAGGATGTGTGCATGTCATCTGATAATCCACAGCATGAGTGATGGCTCTTAGATAGCAGATGTTTTAATGGGGGATCATTTCACCCGTGCACTCCATGGAAAAAACCCATATCCATGCACCATTAGGTGCATATGCTGGATCTCTACTCCGAACCAGACATCTGACCAAGCCTTCATTCATTCTCTGACTTTGTTGTCCTGTTGGCTGTCGTACATTTGTGGGGTGCATTAAAACTGGCACTTAATCCTCTATAACCATGGTATAATGATGTGAATGATTGCGATGGGGTGAAGTTGTGTGTGTGACAGATGTGACAGGAGACGTGAGGAAGTCATGTTGGGTAACATCTTACTAACATCTTCAACCTGTCTCTGAGCCAGTCTACTGTGCCCACCATCTTCAAGACCTCCACTGTTGTTCCCATCCCAAAGACCCCCACAGCATCCTGTCCTAATGACTATCGGCCCAGAGCACTTACGTCTGTCATTATGAAGTGCTTTGAGCAAATCATTAATCATTAAGCTCCCTCCCTGCCACCCTGGACATAGGCCCCCTATAGACTGAAAGAAGAATGTAGTTTTGGGGAATTTTCAAAATTTAGCTAAAACATTCTTCACAAACATCCAGACAAATCAAAAAAGTCAAATAGACCCTTCCCATGTTTGTCATATTAAAACCCTTAGAAATCACACAATGTCTGATTAAGGTGCCCGTTGGTGACAGTTGTAGCAGACGTATGGGGCAGACGTATGGGGCAAACGTATGGGGCAGACGTATGGGGCCGTTTCGCCGAAATACACCTTGCTATCGGGGACGACAGCACAGGCCTAGTTGTGTGTTTTATGTTGCAAAATGTAAAATGGTAACCTAAAAGTGTTCAAATAAACTGTGAAATGTGCATAACATAGGACCTTTAAAAACATCTTCTGTTAGCAGTACAAGCAGTCAAAAAAGTCTCAGCCTCTGATTGTTACTTATTCCTGTGACAGATGATTTACAGATTGTGATTGGCCAAAGGCAAAGGGACAACATTTTAACAGAAGCAATAGAAACAAAATCTTTTGTTGGATGAATATTTACTACAGCGTATGGCATTAACTTAACATCAGCAATCAAGGTATAAATGGTAAACGAGCTTACATGACACTCGGTGGCTGTGGCGGAGCATCCCCACTTCCTAATCCCTATATAGTGGACATGCGAGATCAGGACAGTTGACACTACTTCAAAGCCTAAAGTGCTTCAAAACACCGTGTCTGGGCTTCTATCAAATCCCCCCGATTGCCATTGCCATGTATCAGAAATAAATACAAATTGGATTCATGAGCATGTGAAATTATTAATAAACTTCTCTTGAATAAGAGATTTGACCTGACAGGAGGCAAACTATAGGAGACATTCTCAATTTGCAGGATTTGAAAATTCAACACAGAATGGGACATCTAAGTGAATTGTGAGGAAATTAGTTTCTGAGAGAAAATTTAAATGATGAATGTTGAATGTTTTCTTATACATCGCATCTTGATAAATAAGACATTTATCGAGCGGGGAAGTTATCTAAAAGTAAAGTTAACTGTTTACGCTAGCTTGATGTAGCTTTAGCTGCAGCCTCACTGATCGATACACACCAGGATTTACTTTTGTCTTTTGAATAATTATTTGTAATGCCTTGGTATTTAAAAAGTACTCTTCAGACATGATTTACATATGATTTATTAAACTTCTGCTGCACGTGCGTGACATCAGTGTTTACGTAACAGTCTCCGAGTCTCACATTCCTCTTTGGGGAGACCTGTTCACAGGCGTCTCGTTCTGTTTCGTTCCGGCCCATTCTGTGTTGTGGAAAAAAGCCTTTTGAGGCTTCTTCCTGATTCAAAGCCTCAAACCCAACACCGTCACACAATCAGTCCAAATGTCATTAATGGGCCAACATTAAGTGGTTAGTTACCAATACAGAAGAAACAAATTTACTATGTTCATGGATCCAAATCCCAGTTCTTTCAGATACATGGCAATAGTGATTGGGGGTTTGAAGCCTCACAGTATTTTGAAGCTTTACTGATTCTCTTAAATGAAACAGGCTTTGAAACCTCAGTGTCAAATGTCCCATCTGTAGTTGGAGGAGTCAAATTTTTTCAAAGCTTCAAATCTTTTTTTTTCAGGAAGTAGCATCAAAGCTTCACAAGACTTAATTATTGCCATATGCCATTTTGTAGTGGTGCACTTAATATTTCCCACAATGCATTGGCAGAGTCATGTCATGTCAACTATTTAGTCCTGCGCTGTATAGTGACTGAGGGGTTAGGGACTAGGTAGGACGTTCGGACACAGCATATTTAAAAAAAAAACTCACCAAATACCTCAGCTTTGTAGTTGTGACTTTATATCTAATCCCACTCACACAATCAGTCCAGTTATGTGCATATCTTTGCAAAGAAATTCGACCCCTTCCTCACAGCCAGAAGGGGGCGCACTGACCCCAGGTAGTTAGCAAGCAAATGGAGATTATTAAAAAAAAGGCAACGCTAATATTGCATGATATACATTGCATCTAAGCAGTTACAGTGGTGAAAATAGTTATTGCCCACTCATTGATATTTGATGTTTTTATATAAATTTGATAATGGCAGGTAAAAGCTAAATCCAACAATGTATTTAAGCGTGCCTTATCTAACAGTACTTAAGGTAGACCCAGTAGTCTTCATCAACTGCTGTTTCAGGCATTCATTATTTGACAACCTGAACCCAAAATGTAATAAAATGTTCACTTCACAGCCACATTTTGTAATAGATGGACCCAACACAATATGTAATCAAATTGAACACATGTTGGGCACCACTGGCTTAGGGTCCTTGTTCATATAACTCAGAACTTGCTACTGTTTTGATCACATATTCTGATGCATTTTTCTTTTTAAAAAGGCTTTAAAGATTGTATTAGCTTAGTTGGTAGAGCTGCCGCACATGTAAAAGGGCTTATAGAGCTCGCTGGCGTTGCGGGTTGGGTCTATTTATTACAAAATACAATTTGATTACACAATGGGGTCAAAATGCTATTACATTTTGACAGATTAGTACGTAATGGGGAATTATTACAAAATCTACACATCCTAAACTCCATAATTTCCTGTCACTTCTGCACTGTAGGATCAGTTTATAACAAAATCTGTCAGTTTATTACACAATGTGGTTTTATTACAGAATGAAGTGAACATTTATTACACTTTGGCAGATAAGTACATAATGAAGAATTAGTACATAATGTAGTTGTACACACCATTCAAAAGGGGACCAATAACCTTCTCACATGCATATATTCTCAAACTCTATGAATAATATACAAGATAATGTTGGTTTTAAGATAATGAAGCTGGCTCTGTAGTGAATGTTCATTAAGTTAGTCTCTTTACATCAAATTAGACTGTCTATGAAGTCCTCTGCACAATTCAGGTCTCATGTTGATGATTTCTGTCCAATAAGATTGTATTATAATCATTTAGTCTTAAGTATACTTCCTCTGCTGCAGTTCAGTATTCAACAGGAACTCACTCCTGGGCGGCATGGGTTGGTGGTTCGCTGGAAACTGTGCATACTGTTATTGTGTCTGTGGGCAAGACACCTAACCCACATTGCCTATGCATATAAGTGTGATTGGTGTTTGGTGGTGATTGGAGGGGCCGTATGCGCAGAATAGCAGCCACACTTCCATCAGACTGCCCCAGAACAGCTGTGGCTACAGAAGTAGCTTACCACCACCGGTGTATGGCTGTGGAGTGAATAAATAATGCAATGCAACTGTAATGTGTCTTTGAGTGTCTAGAAAAGCACTATATAAACAAAAGACAATGGAAAACCAATACCCTTGCAGCAGTACAGTGGTCTTACTGGCTTAGCAGCAAACTACTATAGAAGGATTCAGATCTTCTGCTCCTTTCTGCCCGTGTTTTCATCATATTTGTCCTTTTTAGTTTATCTGGGCAGGTACATCACCGCATTGCTGATTGTAACAGTGCCCCCTATAGAGCACCTCACATAGTGTAGGCCACCCAGTAGATGACGTTGACCAGGGCGAAGGTGAAGGGGAAGACGGCGCGGGCGTAAATGTCTATGGTGTCCGCGTCTATGGGTTTGCAGACACACTTGGAGCAGCACTTCCGGGTCTCCTCCTGGGTGTCCTCTGTTTGCCTGGACCTCCGGCGTACTTCAGGCTCCTCGGGGGTCCCCTCTCCCGGGATCTGCCCGCTGGGTCTCTGGGTACGGCCCTGTCTGTTGGAGATGACCACACCCTGGTTCATCCCCGTCACAGACAGAGAGAACAGAACCATGGCCTGTTTACCGTTCTTCACGATGGACTGCACACACAAACACAGGCAGAGTTATATTATATATATATATATATTATGCCTATGGTATCAGTTCAATCAGTGGAAATTTATGTTTTGATATTCCTAGGCCATGACAATTAATATATTTTTTTAATGATAAATGTAATATATATATAATCAAGCTGTGTCATTACTCAAGAAACATTGACAAGAAACATTGTCAATTCAGGAAAGGAGGCAAGAATTAACTTTAGTACAGATACCAAAATACCAAAATGCACTCAATTAAAAGTAACATGAAAATCAAGTGCTTAATAATAAATGTATTTGAAGTATTTTACTAGTACTAGTATTCAAACCTGCAACCTTCTGACTGAAGTGAATGTGCTACCCACATTGCCAATCTGAAGTCAGAAAATGCTTTTACTTGAAGTCACAGTAGGGCTGCAAGATTTTGAAAGAATATCTAATTGCAATTTTAATGGCAAATATTGGAAATATTTTTTCAACAAAGACTCAGCTCACACACATTTTAAACCTATCAGGAAGCATTAATATTTGAAAGAAGACCACGGGAATCAGCACTAGATCGATAATTATTTTTTTTAAACACACTACTCAAGCTAAATTGGACCACAGCAACGGAGGGAAAGAGACTTGACAATTGACAGAATTTTGTAGTTTTAAAATCTCAAACATCTAAAAAAGTCTGGTAAATTGTCCCCAGGGCTTTAGCCGTCAACGCCTCTTGTGATCAAAGCATCTTCAAGTCCACAAACTGTGTGTAGATTTATATTTGAATACAGCTTCATATACGATAATGCAGTCTGTTATTGTAAAGAAGACTCTGTATTTTGTTCTATTTTGTATGTACTGGAGTATTTAAAGCTGTAGAACCTGATATTTTGACTTTGTATTTGAGCAAATCAATGAGCAGTCAATAGTACAACATACCAGAAGACATCTGAGAAACCCTCTGTGGGCAGAATTATAAGGGTTTAAAATGGGACTCTGAGACCCTCTGTGGGATGTATTATAAGGGTTTTTGTTTTAGATTGCAGAGACACATGTTCAACCAATCACATGCTTCCACAGGACAGGACGCTCTGATTGGTTGAAACATTGTTTAATTATCAAGAACTAGAATCTATCAGGAATCATGTGAGGGAGCTAATGTTTTATTTAAAAAAGCATAGCTTCTTCACAGCTCATAAAATTTTTGAGTTCATTGGGCCAACTTGCCACCCTACCACTTCAGACCGCTGCTCATTATTCTGATACTTCCTGGTTTGTGTGAGACCATGACAGAGGATTGAGGAGGAGGGGAAAAAGACAATGTAGCGGAGTGTACTGCAACTTTAAAGGTGATGGTTACAGTCTGACCTCAGAGCTGAGCTTGTTGGCCTTGACCTTGGCCTTCTCCTTCAGCCTGTAGTCTGCATTGTAGTGAGCGAAGGCATACTCGATGAGGGCCGCGAACACAAAGACGTAACAGATCCAGAAGTACACGTCCAGGGCCTTGATGGCAGAGGCTCGGGGTAGAGAGGAGCGGGCACTCACCATCAGAGTGGTCATGGTCAGGACTGTGGTGATCCCTGAGAAGACATCACAACTATCAATACAAGCAATCATTAGCCCGATTTACACTGGGTCAGTATTACACAACAGTAATATGTGGGCCTTGGTTTAGCTCGGTCGGTAGAGCGTGCAGCCCATATTCAGAGCCTGAATATGTCGTGGGTTTGAATCCGGTTTGCCGAATCACTCCCCGCTCTTCTCCCTGGTTTTCTGTCAGTCTACTCTCCTATCAAATAAAGCCATAAATACAGCTAGTAATTGTAATTATTTAAATAATACTAGTCCTGTGTGAATCTGCATGTCTGTAATTTGTTTATTCTGCTTTATAAACAGGATAGTAAATCAAAATGTCCTTAACCCTTAAAGGTGTAGTCCGGTGGTCAGCTGTTTGTATAGAATAGGAAAAGAGTTTTTCGTGGTTGGCTAGGCTAGGCTGTTAATGTTGTCAAGTACTTTTAGAAGCTACATCAGAGCCCCTTATATCAGCTTTATAGGCTACATCCCCTAGGGACCTAGAAAGAGCACTAGTAAAAGAGAAAGAAAACCAACCTAAAGACACTCGAGCAGGGACTGCTGATTGGCTGATCCAGAATGACACCCAGGACATGGCCACCAGTAATATAGAAGGCATGTAGGACTGGATGATGTAGACCCCACGGTTCCTTCTCAGCTGGAAGCGCAGACTCAGCCTTGGAAATCGACCCGCTTGAAGAACAAGGTAATTGTTCAACAATGAGGAAAGTTCATCTAAAAATTGTTAATATGTAAAATTTCCTCTATTACTCTAGAGTCATTCACCAGTTAACAAGAGCTATCTACTAGGGGTGGGCAGTGTCCCGTTTTTACACCATTTTGATGTGATCATGTTTTTAGTTGACTGCATTTGTATATATAAAGGAATGACTATCAGTGTCTTCATAAAACCTTTTAAATGACAAATTCATTGTACATCAAATCATCATAATACCTAATACTATTTATTTGACATTTTTTATTAATATGAACACTGGCATTGTTACAGTAAAAAGACTGTCAAGAGAAGAGCATAAATATTGCACTGTATCACGATTCAACCATGTTCCAAAGTAATCAGATCATCATAACTTCATATCACTTCAACAATCTTTTATCTCCATATCACACACTGCTGTTTGGAGCCCAGGAAGGACACTAGCATTGGATTTGGAGGAAGTTATTTTGAAGGAGGTGGTTTCAAAGGCAAGACAAGGTACCTGGGCTTCAAGAAACCCATGGAAATGCGTTTTCATTGCCAGTTTTAGGATGAATGTTTCCTCTTCATAGACTGGTAAAATGAGATGTGCAGGACCACAAAGCAACCATTATCCCTCCCAAACTACTGTAACATTTAGGCCAGGGGTGTCCAAAATTTTTCACTGAGGGCCACATGTCAAAAATCTATACCGAGGAGGCCACTCGCTGAGGTGATGGGTTTCACTTCCCCCTTTGGTTGTATCTGTTTTCTGACCACATACATTATGCTCAGGTTTATTCACTTATTGTCCTTCTATATTAAAACTATAACCACACAGAAAAGTGGAGTTGGATTATACATAGACAAATGCAAAAAAGGCCAATTGAGAGGTAAGCCACAGAAAATTGCTCCGTAGGCCGCATTTAGCCCCCCCGGGCCATAGTTTGACACCCCTGTTTTAGTCTTTATATAAGCATAATAATAATAAGTCAGTTCTAACATCTGTGCTCTTTACAGTTGCCATGGTTACGAGTCGGGAGAAAAGGAATGAACTAGCACAGAGAGAGTCGAGAGTCAGGCTTAAGTAACCCTAGACAGGCTGTGGATTCTCAGCTGGAGGTGTGCTAGCTTTGTCATACTTCTCAGGCCGGGTCTTCCAAATGTAACTTCCTGAAACCTATTGCAGCCGACTGACAAGAGTGAAGTAAAGCAGCGCCTGTCATCTGCTAAAGCTCCAGCCTGGGCTCAGCGGTAGACCCAGCCATTTCTTCTGTGCATAGAACATAACAAGAGCATCCAAGTTTCAAAAAACGTCCTCCATCAAAGAGCTTTCTATCGCGTCCAAAAACTGAAAACGGTACATAATGCATGAATCGCCAGAGAAAAATTCAAACGCTCAGTTTTGGAAAATAATCTGAAAGAGACAGCCAAAAAACACAGTTTACCGGATTTGAAGTTCATCATCTCTGTGACAAAGCGGTAGTCTGTGATGGTGAACTGGGACAGCTCCAGTTTGTCCAGACCGTGAACGTGTTTCTGACTTTCGGACCAGTGGTACACGATGTCCTCTGAGGAGTAGCCATCTACAACACAAAACACACATATACAGTGAAGAAAACAAGTATTTGAACACCTTGCTATTTTGCTATTTCTCCCACTTAGAAGTCATGAAGGGGTCTGAAATTTTCATCGTAGGTGCATGTCCACTGTG
>JAVQKC010060707.1:0-13406 GCA_036025475.1 Philypnodon macrostomus
TTAGATTCTACTGGGTTTGGGTTAATGATGAGGTCTGATCGAGTGTCTGATGTTGTTTAGATTCTACTTTGGGTTAATGATGAGGTCTGATCGAGTGTCTGATGTTGATTAGATTCTACTTTGGGTTAATGATGAGGTCTGATCGAGTGTCTGATGTTGATTAGATTCCACTGGGTTTGGGTTAATGATGAGGTCTGATCGAGTGTCTGATTGCCTTCTGTGTTATTTACATGTTACTCTTGGTGCTTTTGTTTGGATGACCTCAGCCTTGTGTTTGGACAGAGCTGTGAGCGCTGCTTATCAGAGGCCTGGCTTCACTCAGACCCTGAACCCTGCTCTCAACACTCTGTTTACACATGTGCTCATATAAGGGCTTTGTGTTTGTATAGAACACATCAGTGGAACATAACCAGGGCTCTGTATCGTTAAAAACTCTAGTTATCAATTGATGGTGACAAACAACCATGCTTCAGAAATACCACATTTGAACTAAACCAGAGAAAGTTCCACTCTCTAGAGATTACAGAACAATTCATTTTACAATGAATGATTTGACTCTGGACAGACCCGGACAGTGGTGTGGTGTGATATAGAGCAGTCTTCAGCCCGAGTTTGTTGTGGCACATGAGAACAGAGAAGAGGCACGCTGCCAAAGCCATGCAGGACGTCAGCAGAGGCTAACTTTAGCCACAAACCTGCCCCAGGCCATAACATCAGAGACACAGTTCATATAAAATCAATCTAAAGACACAGTGCTTTATCAGGCTCACAGATTTGTAGAATATTCCTACGTCTATGTTATTACCTCCGTCAACGGTCTGTCCGTCCGTTAGCACCTTTACACAAAAACTACTGCACGGATCAGCTGAAGGGAGTGATCCATGGAAATGAGCTGCCTTGGCGGAGGTCTGTGCTCTCCGAGTGCTTTTTAGTTCTGTTGCTTTTTGATTCGGTTATAACTCACTGAATTATCATTATTATTATGATAATGATTAATAATAGTCCTTGTTTTGGCATTAAGTTTGAATTTTGAAGCAATTTTGCAGGGGCGTGGCTTGCTACTCTGCAGCAGATGAGACCAGACCCCTAGCCCCGCCCCCTGTCACCACAGCCTGCAGTATTTGTGTAATAATCACAACTGTGTGAGCCTCTGCTTAGGGGTGAGCTCTGTAGGCTCTAAACATGGGCCGCACGCTCCTCCGCCTGAGCCAAACTGGGGTCCCTAGATTATATATGTGTTTGATATGCTGAGGGCCGGACAGCAGGGGGAGGCGGGCCGCAAATGGCCCCCGGGCTACAAGTGTAAGACCCTTGATGTAAACTGTAGTGAACATAATGCACAAATTCACTGGACCTCACTGGGTTTGCTCATTTTGACCGAGGTAACTGTATGAGCACTCTTAACGGGATTGTGTTTGCACATTTTACCTGTATAGTGCTTTGGATGACACACGGCTTTTGACTGGAGAATATCATCCACCTCATGATATAAAACAGGCCCCAACACGAACTTGCGCTTGGAGATACTTTTATGAATATACGGTGGCCTATATGACCAGGTGAATTCTGTCAGTTGTCCACAAACATGTCTTCAGAGTAAAAGAGAGAGCTCCATCCTTGCGTCCGGTCCCCACCGGCCGTCCCCGCTCTGTGAGCCTCGTACCCGGACACAGTCTGGTGGATTTGCTTGTGGGCGTGAAGCTGTTGCCATGTCACTTTAAGAAGGAGGTGGGCAGCGCTCCGATGACGCAGGAATCATCCTGAAAAGATGCTTCCAAGCCCGAAGCCCGAGGCGTCGTGTGTGGTGCAACAGTCTTCCAGCCACTCCAGAGCCACGCTCGATTCCAGCGCTCAGAGCAGTCCAACCGTCAGTCAGAGGGGACCCAGCGCGCAAAACACTCACCCACATGTTGACCTATGCGCGTGGACAGGCTTACTCAAATATTTATCACTGTACAGCCCTGTTGCCAGGTGCAGCCAACTTGGAGACAGTCACCGTTTTCTGGACAGTTGGAAGATGCCGCGCCATAACACAACCTTGATGTACTTTCTGCCGATCCTGAGCGCGGTTCTCACGCGCTCAGTCTCCGAGGACGTAGAGGTGTTGGTCTTTCTCCCCAAAAATAACTCGTACCTTTTCTCACACGCCAGAGTCGCACCGGCCATCCTTTACGCACAGCAGCGGCTCAAAGCGCACGGCGGACCGCACTCCGGGCTGGATTTCAAGATTCATTTTGAAAACTCGGACTGCGTTAACTCTGCCTTCTTTACGTTAGTGGACAGGTCGTGTGGTCAGCGGCCCGACTTGATCCTTGGGCCGGTGTGCGAGTACGAGGCAGCGCCCACAGTGAGGCTGGCTTCCCACTGGGATGTCCCGGTGATCTCCGCAGGTGCTCTGGCCACGGGCTTTAGCGACAAGAGCTCCGAGTACTCGCACCTGACGCGCATCGCCCCGTCCTACGTGAAGATGGCCGAGACTTTCAGCGCGATGTTCGAGCATTTTAGCTGGAGCTCGGCGCTGTTGCTGTACGAGGAGGATAAGAAGGAGCGGAACTGTTACTTCACCGTGGAGGGGGTCTACCACCTCATGAGCGGCTTCAATGTCAAAACATACCATATCTATGAGGATGAACGGCTGGACACGGAGGACATCGTGCAGAGCATCTCAGACACTGAAGGTATCTCGTTACATAATCGTGAATCCATTTATATGTTGCAGTTCATGAAGGCTGAACTTTATTTTATGATGCAAATCCACCAAGAACCTTCCTCTTATCTATATATATAGAGAGAGAATGGCCTACAGGAAATGTGAGTCCACACAAGGTCAGTTTTGTATAGAGACTACATCTATAAACAAGAATAAACATCACCAAACATTTCACATTTAGCTTCACATCGTAGGTCTACATAATGAAGTCAGACAAGAGCGCGTGTGGAGAACTGAGCCTGAAAGAGTATTGAGCAAATTGTGATGATGATGATGATGATGATGCAGAGCTGATCAGAGGCGTTTAGGTGCACGTGAGATGATAATATATTGTAAAAATGACATAATCTTAATTTTCTTCTAATCTCTTCATGACCGCGGCTTTAGCTGTAAACACAGGTCGTCCTCCACGAGCCTCAGATGTATTTGTTTATTTGGGTTTTATTCCGCGCACAATAGTGACACCTGCACACGTCTGTAAACCCGCAGCAGAGAGTCATGATGTCCAGTAATGAAATGTATCACATGCTGGTTATGCGAATATATGACCAGTACTTTTGCTATAGTTCCTGGACCAGGTCAGAACTCAACTGTGGGTCTCATTATATCCCTCCATTCTCTTTAAGTACAGTTTACATAATAATGAACTTTTATTTAAGATTCACACTTTGTTTGTTAGACACTATCATTTTGCATTATATTATTTAAGTGAAACACATGTATACTAAAGGCAATGTGGGGTTAAGTGTCTTGCCTAAGGACTAGGGTGGGCAATATTAGCCTGGCAAGCCAGACTCTCCGCTGGTGACTCACTCACTTCAATTAATTTCTGGGGCGAACAGTGTGGAGTAATCAGAAAAGTGTCAGGACGCCTGTAAAAGCAGCTGACCTGTGTCGTCTCTGTGAAAACCAATTGCCAATGCAAAATGTTCCTTGAATGTTTTGGAGAAGCAAGCACGAAGCATTGGAGATCAACCAATCAGACTGCCCGGAGAAGTCTGTACCGGGGGGAAGTCTCTGTGAAGGGCCGAGTCACCAGTCTGAGTCGCTCTGTATAGAGTAAACAGCGAACTCACATCTGGCTTGCCAGGCTAGGGCAATATGGCCAAACATGATCGATCGTGTTAATAAAGTTTTGATGATCTGATAATCCGGGAATATCGTTATTATAATGAATTCATTAAGTTCGTCACCGTGATTTTTACTGTAACAATGTTCGTAATAATAACAAAGGGAAATTAATAATAAAAATAATAACTTCCACTTATATAGCGCTTTTCAAGACACCCAAAGCGCTTTTCAAGACACCCAAAGCACTTTTCATATTTTCTTTTATTATTCATTCACTCTTCAGTCACACCTGATGGTGGTAAGCTACTATGTAACCACAGCTGCCCTGGGGCACACTGACGGAAGCGTGGCTGCCAGTTTGCACCTACAGCCCCTCCGACCACCACCAAACACCAATCACACAACCACATTCATTCATAGGATATGTGGGTTAAGTGTCTTGCCCAGGGACACAAAAACAGCGTGTGCTTGGATGGGGACTCGAACCACCGACCCTCTGGTTGAAGGGCGAGCGCCTACCCCACTGCACCACTGCCGCCCCTAATCTACTGTTTATTTATAACATTTGATTTGATTAGTTTAGTTAAATTGTGATCTTGGCTTACACCTACTGAGACACAATGACAGGGCAGGATTCAAACCACCAACCTTCTGTCTGAATTGAACCGTACAATGTATTATGAGCAGAACATGTGACCAACAGGCTCGTCCCCAGTGTAAGAAAGTGTTGGCTCGGGTAGTCAGGCTCTCACTCTGTTAAAGCTGTGGAAAAGACTGGCTCTTAACATCCCACACAAGACGGTCTGTATCACTGTGCAGTTCAACGAGGGGTTATTTTAGACAGGAGTGGGAGTGTGAGAGATAAGAAGTATGGAAATAAATACAGCTAAAAATACCACCACAATGTTGGCTAATGACGCACCCATGTTTTATAATGTATACGTTTTAATCTTGGGGTCAGTGAACTCGGCAGACCACTTGGAAGTGATTGTCCGGGGAGACAGTTGGGTCAGGGCACTTTTGGGTTTATTTCGGTACGTAGTGCAAAAAATAAAATACAAAATTGTGAAAAATGTTCATCCAATTTATAGAACCTACCTCCAAGAACGTAAAGCTAATTATTCCTGTATTGTATTCACAGACCATAATGTAACTGGAGGTGTGAATATAACGGGTTAGCTCAGTCGGTAGAGAGTCTCCAGAGCTCGCCCCGGAGTCGTGAGTTTGAATCCGGCTCACCACAGTTTTCCAGTTGTCTACTGTCCTATCAAATAAAGCTGAAATATGGGCAAAAGAAAAATATCTCAATACTCAATAATAACTTCCACCGAAAGTCTACAAAAAAATCAACAGCATTCACATTTTCTGTATAATTCATCCATAATTCTTCCCAATATTTAGCTAAAACGTCCCCAGTCCTTCAGTACAGTCTATGGTGATTAACTGTTGAATGACCGTGTGTTTTTGTGTGTTTTTGTGTGTTCTGTTGGCAGTGGTGATCATGTGCATGGGAGCAGAGCGGGTCCGTGACGTCATGCTGACGGCTCACAGACACAGACTGACCAACGGCAGCTACATATTCTTCAACGTGGAACTCTTCAACTCCTCCTCTTATGGTAATGTCTATGTTGTATGTAAGTCCTCAACGTGAAGGGCTTTACATGTGAGTTATACATTATTCAACGGTCTGGTGGGAACAATAATGCATAGTACATATATAGAGCTTTGACAACTTTACAATTGCATTATTTATTCAGTCCATACACCAAGCTAAGCCTAGTTTGTACCTACACAACCACATGCATTCATAGGCAGTGTGGGTTAAGTGTCTGGCCCAGGGACAGTATGCGCTCAAACCGGCGACTCCAACCGGCGACTCCAACCGGTGACTCCAACCGGCCAATCCAACCGGGGACTCCAACCGGCCAATCCAACCGGGGACTCCAACCGGCGACTCCAACCGGTGACTCCAACCGGCGACTCCAACCGGCGACTCTAACCGGCCAATCCAACCGGGGACTCCAACCAGCGACTCCAACCGGCGACTCGAACCAGCGACTCGAACCGACGTCTCGAACTGACGACTTGAACCGACGACTCGAACTGACGACTTGAACCGACGACTCCAATCGGCGACTCCAGCCAGCGACTCCAACCGACGACTCAAACTGACGACATGAACCGACGACTCCAACCGGCGACTCCAACCGGCGAATCGAACCGTCGACTCGAACCGGCTACTCAAACCGACGACTCGAACCAATGACTTGAACTGACGACTCGATCTGGCCAGTCGAACAGTGACTCGAACCGGCGACTCGAACTGGCAACTCGAACCAGTGACTCGAACAGACGGCTCAAACCAACGACTCGAACAGCGACTCGAACTGGTGATTCAAACCGACGACTCGAACCGGTGACTCGAACCGGCGACTCGAACCGACGACTCGAACCGGCGACCCTCTAGTTGCAGGACGAGCTACTAAACTACTTCTAAAGCCACAGCTGCCTTGAGGCAAACTGAAAGAGATGTTGCAGCCATACCACACACATCACAGCATAAATATAATACTATAATTACACAATCAGGCAACGTGTCTTGCTCAAGGGCACAACAGCAGTATAAACTGGCTGAAGTGGGGTTTAAAGGGCACCCACCTGGACAGAAGCAGACACCACAATTCTATCTTCTTCCAAAAATGAAACCAAAATGTTCTCGGATCAATGTGCCAAAATTCATACTATTTCGTTTATGTTCAGCAGGATTAATGGCTCAATTAAAGTGCTTCAGGTCATTAATTAGTTAATTAAATAATTGTCATTAATCGAAGATGTACCAAACTCAATCCAGTTCTGCATCTTCATGATATGTACCTGTGTGCAACAGTTGAAACTGACGTGGACCAACGGGATTCCATAACATCGTCGTTTGGCCGATATATAATAATAGCGTCTATTAATAGTGGCAGCTCATTGGTTTAGTATTCTTTTATTTCATCAGTGTTTCTCAGACTTTTGTCAAGAACCAGTCGTACCTTCTAACTTCCCCTCACAGAGACAGAATGGGTCGTGTAGTGTCAGACAAAAAGCCACTGTCTCAATTAAGGCTGCATTTTTAATCTGGAAGTAAACTTATGTGTGCTTGCAAAATTACTAAGGGGTCGTTTGGATGAAATACACTGAATAAAATCAAGAACCACAGTTTGAGGATCACTGTATTATATAAACTAGAGTCTGCTGCCCCTGACCCGACCCGGACCCTGGACCACAAAGACATTAAGTCCACACTGTGTATTCAAATTCAGACAGGCTGCTCCAAATGAGGTCATGGAACTGGACAGTGATCAGAGCTAATCATGAAGGTTTTGGACTGACCTTATCTTACCTCACAAGACCTTCAAAGAACAGTACTGTACGTCAACAAATGCACTAAACCTGAATGAATGTGTGCAATGTGGCCCAACACGAGGCCAAGATTCCTCCACGGTGATAAAGATAAAGTCCTACAGGAAACGATTAGGGACTATTGAATCATGCCTCTACCTTTTCCCACGGGCTTTTACGATGACCTCATCCTGAAGACCACGGTCTGCAACTCTTTAGCTATAGAACTGGAGTTAGATGATTATAGCTATATTTCAACAGCAACATCAAATCAGAGTTTGTGGAATATTTTGACTCTGTTGAAGCCAGGGGATGGACTAAAGTAAAATAATAATTACGACATAATACATACATCCTTGGGCAGAGTCAGTTTTAAGTTGAACTCCCACCTTCGACCACCGCCCGATCCACACTGCACCAGTCCTTTATGGTACCTCCCGCGGGTGGTGGGTCCACGCCAGGGCCTGACAGCGTGTGCACGGGCGGGGACTCGAACCTCCGACCCTCCGGTTGAAGGGCGAGCATCTACCCACTGCACCACCGCCGCGGCTGTGTTAGGAACATTTTTCTGTGAATGGTTGCTTGTTTGTGCATGTCTCAATGTCAGCCCTGCAACTAACTGGCCACAGTGTCCATCTGACAGTCGCTGATTTAGACTCCAGTCACATGTGACCCCTAACATGAAAAGCTAAAGAATGTGACTCCTTTAACGCATGCCCATGAGCCTTTACGGGACCTCTGAGGATATAGTTCTTCTGTATTTCATTGTACGTGTGAGTGATGATTTTTTTTGGGGGGGGGGGGGTTGTAGGGAATGGCTCGTGGAGGAGAGGAGATAAACACGACGCTGAAGCCAAGCAGGCCTTCAGCTCTCTCAACACCATCACTCTGCTCAAAAGCACCAAGCCGGAGTTTGAGAACTTCACTCTGGAGATGAGAAAGTCCATGCAGACAGCCGGCCTCCGGGACTGTAAGGACTGTGACGGGGTTAGTATCCTGCAGAAATCAATCCCAGAAACCCACTGAATCATGTCTTGAATCATATCTCCGTTATTTCTAGATCAACATGTTCATGGAGGGATTCCATGATTCCTTGTTGCTGTATGCCATTGCGTTGGATGATGCAATTAAGAATGGGCACAGCAAGAGAAATGGAAGTCAAGTCACGACCCGATGTGGAACAGAACCTTTGAAGGTTTGTCTGAAGTTTGTTTACGTCGTTCTGTAAAGCTGTTGTGATATAGGGCTATAGAAGTTAAATTGAATCTATTTGAATTGAACTACTGTGGTAATATCTGACAGACATTAACCCCAAAGGCTCATCTGAAGTAAAGTCTGTGTTGTTTACTCACATATAGATAGTTTAGTCGTCTTTAAACAGCGTTGTCCAGACTTCCCTCTCCAGACGCTTCTTTGTGGAGATTAGCTAAAAAAGCATTCCTTCAGCATGTCCCAGGTCTACCCCAGGCCCCCCACTTGAGAGGGTGACATTATCACTAAGTCCTGTAGTATATGACTGACCTCCAGCACAGACAGATCCAAACTTCCATGATAAGAATGCTCTGGAGCTCGTTCTCCTGTGGTTCCCCTGCAGCTTTGTAATTCAAGGATCCATTAAAAAGATGATTGAGTTTTGATCGACATTTATTTTGTTTTTAGGTATCGCAGGTCAGGTATCGATAGATGCCAATGGAGACAGAAATGGAGATTATTCACTGATGTCTATGACGGATGTTGAAGCTGGAACCTTTGAGGTAAACCCAAACATAACACACTTAGATCATATAAACATCATTTATTGCATTGATTTTCACAAACCCTCTGTCCTGGTGTCTCTAACCTCAGATTGTGGCCAATTACTTTGGTGAAAATGGAACATTTCAGTTGCTTCCTGCCTTCAACAGAGATCACTTCACTCTGAGAGGCCAACTAAAGCCTGTCATTGAGACGCCCGACAAATCATGTAAATAAAGTTTTAATTTGATGTTTCTGTTGGCTTTAGGTGATAATGAAGTATGTATATGTCTAACAGGTGGACTTGGAGTATCAGCTCTGACTGGAGTCATAGTAGGGGCCATTCTGGGAGTGACAATGCTGGTAGCATTCTACTTTTTAAGGTAAGAGTTTTGTAATGTCAATAATACAGATTTTATAAGTCATTTTATTACATAATACATTACCAATGCGTTTAATAATCCCAATATAGTGATTTTCAAATCTGAGACTCACAACTGTACATATACAGGCTTGTCTGGTCATGGATTTTCATAACTTATATCATTTAAATGCTGTGAGAAAGGTTCTTCCGTCCCGAGGTGGTCTGGTTTCTGTAGTTTGTAGGGTCTTTTGACGTGTCCCTCCGGGGTCAGGACACTTCTCATCCTCAGTGTCCAACAGTTCGACAGGTCTGTTTACAAAGTGCTCATTTTACAAGTCACCGAGCGGACGATTTACTGCTCAACATGAAAGCACTCATACAGAAGGTGTTTAAGACATGTCCTGCTGAGAGGGGCCTCGAGGCCTTGGTCACCACCTTTACTGGTCTGCCACAGTACAATCACACGACATGTATTGGTTTGTTTGTCTCTCCAAACGTTGTGGGCTTGATTTTTGGTTCAGCCAATACACAATTTCTGTGTAGAGCCTGCATGTCCTCCTCGTGATACTGTTGGTTCTCTCCGTGTACTCTGTCTTCCTCCCACTGTGACCCTGGTTAATGAGTGTGAGAGGGAATGTTGTCTGTCTCGTATGTCTGCCCTGGAGTAACCCCAGTCCGGGGCGCACCCCAGTCCGGGGCGCACCCCAGTCCGGGGCGTACCCCAGTCCGGGGCGTACTCCAGTCCGGGGCGTACCCCAGTCCAGGGTGTACCCCAGTCCAAAAACACTGTTGTATTGTTTACTTTGCAGAAAAAACTACAAAATCACCATCGAGCGTCGGACGCACCAAGACGAGTGTGAGGTGGGAAAGCGGAGACAGTTACGAGAGGACTCCATCAGATCCAGTTACTCTGCCTCCTAACACCACCTGGCCTCCATCAGCTCCAGCTACTCTGCCTCCTAACACCACCCGGCCTCCATCAGATCCAGCTACTCCACCTCCTAACACCACCGGGCCTCCATCAGATCCAGTTACTTCGCCTCCTAATACCACCAGGCCCTCCACCTGAGCCTGGCCAGCCACGACTCACTCTTTCCCTCATTTCTACAAAGATGATTGTCTGGTCTCTGCTTAATTGCATTCAAGGGTGGAGTTTACCAAAACACCAGCCTGTCGTTACTACACTGGATTTATATAGGGCCTTTCTACATACCCAAAGCATTGTTCATTCACTCTTCACACCCAGTGATGGTGGGCCTCTCCGCCCACCACCTAACACACATACTCCACACGTTCATACATGGGCTCAGGCGGGGATTCCAACCGACGACCCTCTGGTTGGATCTGGTTCAAATTGACGTGTCAAAAATAATTGACATTGGTACATCAGCACAACAGTAAACTTCATCAATACATTTTCTTTGAGGTCTTTGAGGCTTAACGAGCTCCATGAGGCTTAACGAGCTCCATGAGGCTTAACGAGCTCCATGAGGCTTAACGAGCGCCATGAGGCTTAACGAGCGCCATGAGGCTTAACGAGCTCCATGAGGCTTAACGAGCTCCATGAGGCTTAACGAGCTCCATGAGGCTTAACGAGCTCCATGAGGCTTAACGAGTGCCATGAGGCTTAACGAGCTCCTCTCAACGAGCGGAGAACGAGGGGCATCGGGCGAGCGAACTTCAAAGGCCCGCCCGATGCCCAAAGTTGTGTTACAGTGTTGCCTTTACAAAATGGGGTTTGGGACATTTTGAATAAATAATAACAAACATGTCCAGCTCTATATTGGCTACTGTTCAATTTCTTCCAAAAAGTTTAGAAATTAAGCTCCCAAAGGACAACTCACGCTCGTTCAACCGAGGGCCCACGAGCCCAAGAAATGAATCGTGATTAATCGCGATACATTTTCTGGAAGATTTGCAAGTAGATTTTTTTAACGGATTAACACATCCAACAAAACACTGCAAAATCACTGAGAAATGATTCGCTAGGAGCAAGGGACCAGACCCCTAGTAGGCGGGGCAGTTATACCAGGCTGCCCCCTCCCCACCATCAGAGGGACTTATCCCGCTCCTCCACCACGGGACCAAAGAGCTGGTGCAGTGTGGATGACTCAGGACTATACTGTCTCTCACAACGCGCCACTTCTGACTGTAGAGTATAAGCTTAACAAGTATTGTAATATAATGTAGTGTTTAACATGACGTTGGTTTGACTAAGACATGTCAGGCCCGAGTGTGAACCCGTCACGTCCAGATGTACCCAGGATGGATGAAGACTATATAGAAGATGTATATGAATTATTAAGAATGAACTATCACTGCCTTTTTTGTACTATGCAGACTGTTCTGTCTCAGGGTTGTACTTGTGTTGTTCAAGTTCACTGTAAGCTACTGACATTAAACTACTGACATCAACTGACCCGATTCTGTTTGTACTGACACAGACACCGTAGAGCAGGGGCGGAGAATTTTTTGAGGGCCACGTTGGGCCCGGGGACCGATAAACCGGTCAAGATGAGCCAATGACACTTTCGTCCCCAATTCAAAATCTCAGAAAAAGGCTTACTCTTTTGTGATATAGGGCAAATCTAGTTTATTGCCCTCACGTTGACACGGCAAACGAATTACTATTCTGTTTGTTGCCATCGAATCAAAATTAGACTTTGCTGGATCGCAGGTGACATCACAACATTCTATAGCCCTATACATGTTAATGGGAGATGGGGGCGGGAAAATGACTGTTGTTAATCTGTAGTATAGAGTTGTGTGGTTGGACAGATACAGGGGGGAGATTTCATATAAAAATCCAGTATAGTTTATAGAGAATTCTGGCCCCCGCTCCCCATCTCTGGAGATAGATTTAGTGATTTGGGGGCTCACGGCTTTTTAAGTCCTACCTGAAAATTGTCTCGATTCGTCGGCCCACTGCAACCAGACGGCTTCACCACACAGGCTGTGTAACGGTACTTTACCAAATGAAGTTTAGTAAAGACTCCAGCCCTGGAAGCTTGGGGGCCTACTTTTGCCTAATGGTAGCTCCGCCTCTGGTAACATGTACATAGAAACGAAATGCACAATAATAATGATGAGACATTTTGTCAGTGCGCCTTTCTGGGCACTCAGGGACACCATACATACATATTACATAACACATAATACATAACACATAATATATTTAAACAAGGAAAATGCTAGCCTTTAAAAAGTGAAAGTGAGTCAATATATGAGGTCAATCACAAAAGGTCTACGGGGGGATGAACACAATCTCACACGTACATTAAAGGTGCAGCCCGTAACTTTCCTAAAGTGATAATCTGTCATAATTAGTATTTTACTTTAGTCCCTCCCCTGGTCCCGCTGCAACATCAGATCAGAGTTTGTGTATTGCCATTTTGACCAATAGTAGTTGAGACTTACTTTAGTCCCTCCCCCTGACCTCTACAGACGACAGACGACCTTTTTCGAACAGGGTCAGGGTCAGTTTTCCGCATTTCATTGGTGTCTTTAAATATAGAGACTACATTCTTAAAACAATGATCTGCTGATATTTTTTGTTGGATTCTGGGTTGCTCCATATCTAAGTCCACACATGATTTTATCTAAAGAGCTTTTTAAGCATAAATACATTAAATACAGCTAAGCCAGCAGTGTGGGACTCAGGCTAAATGCACACTGCCTTGTGAGAATAAAAGATGTGAATGAAGTGACCTGGTCCGAATGCAGACAAAATAAAGGGTCCCATCCAAAGATTTGTGGTTTCATTCAAACTATGACTGACTTAGAGGATTGACCACAAAGTGACCGCTACCATACTGTGATCAACACTCTTCTGATAAAACATCAGTCTCTGCCCTTATGGAAGTCCTTCAGATAGACCAGGGGTGTCCAAACCACGGCCCCAGGACCAAATGCGGCCCTCGGGCTTATTTGTCAATTGACCCAAAGTGTCTCTTTTCTGCATGTGACTGTATATAATGCAACTAAATGTGTAATAATAATAATAATAATAATAATAATAATAATAATGCATTAGTTTTATACAGTGCTTTTCTCAACACTCAAAGACGCTTTACATTACATTATTCATTCACTCCACAGTCACACCCAGGGGTGGTAAGCTACTTGTGTAGCCACAGCTGCCCT
>JAVQKC010060725.1:0-18673 GCA_036025475.1 Philypnodon macrostomus
TCTCTACATGTAGGTGATGTCAGAGCCTGGGTAGGAAACATTAGTGAATGTACCTCACATTGTATGTTTATTTAATGTACACATTAGTAACAGTTAGACTTTTGGCTGGAGGCAAAGTCTTGATTTTCAGGTTTTACTGAAGTCCTCACAGAAATGTTGAAGACCTCAATAGTTTTTTCATTGTACGTTCAGAATTATTCTATCCTTCACCAGAAATCCTACTTTTTTTTAAAGTTAACTCACTTTTGCTTCAGTCGCCTTCATTCTGGAATTTTCCACATTCCATATGACAAGCATTTTAAAGGCTCTTAATTGAACAGTATAGCTGAAAACATCTGGTTGAAATTTCAAAATAAAACTGGTACAATTTATTTTCCTCAGCTCAGGCCTCAGCTCAGGCCTCAGCTCAGGCCTCAGCTGGTATAGGAGCAGGTCCTGGTACAAACAAACATGTTATATCCAGCACTTGATTGATTAATTACAAAGCCTTGAATTAATTTGATTTTAATCGAGTCCCACCACGAGAACCATAGTGATTGAAGTGAAATTAAGAGAATATGATCTTCAACCTCCAGCAATCTCCCTATGATTTACAAATGTACAAATATTCAATTATCAAATAAATGAACTAGCCCCAGACTGTACCTGAGTTATTACCTTTACAGAATCACAACGTGGATACCATCTTGTCTGTGGTGAGACACAAGAGTGGGACTAACTGTGATACCTTCAGTAACAGGATCATGTGAAGAAGATGAAAAACTGAAATATTAGACCAATTGCTGAACACCAGGTTGCCACTGCCACTAGTCTCTGTAAAGCTGCTCTCAAATCAACTCAGATGACACAAAATGGAGACATGATAAATGAGTGTATAACATGAGGTCAAAAAAAGGGTCTCACCATCATCCAGAAATCACACAATAACAATCACGGCGGACACATATAAGACATTTACAAGACATGATGAATGGGTGTGAGGAGATGGAGGCAGGTCCTACAGCGTGCACAGATAAAGATTATCCAGTCTGCTCACTCCAGCGGAAAAGGAACTATACCGAGAATATCTCATTTTGTATTTTTTGCCTCAGTGTGGGAAAAGTCGCTGGCTCAGCATTGATGTACAACTGAGGTAGACTTTAGTCTGGGTGCTTACGGGACGCACAGAACTAGATCATCTTCATTGGCTGTTTAGCACTACAAGGAGGCACGTCGAGGAATATTCCAGAACCCTTTTTCAAGAATACGATATGTAAGTCCCTTATAAAAGTAACAGACAAACTAGGCCTACGCCGTCGTCCCTGACAGCAAGGTGAATATCAGCCTGTCTAAAACTAAAATTTTCATTCAGTCTATAGGGGGCGCTATAGAGGTAACTGCCATCATATCAGTCAGATGTGTTCAGGGCCGGGGGGTAATTAGGTATTTCAGATTTGAGCCTAATCGGGCAAAGTATGTGCACGTTAGAGGCTGTCAAATATACCTGACCTCCCAAATTCAATCCAAAATGGCCGACTTCCTGTTTGTTGTAGGGTGGGGTCATAATTAATATTTTATGTTGGGTACACTGGGGAGAATCACTGTACCAAGTTTAATGTGCCTATGTACATTAAGTATACAATTTCCTGGATCAATGTGCCAAAATTCACGTGATTGTGTTTATGTTCAGCAGGATTATTATTATTATTAAGATTATTGGCTCAATAAAAGTGCATCAAAACATTAATTTGTGAATTATTTAATTGTCATTAATCAAAGATGTACCAAACTCAATCCAGTTCTGCATCTTCATGATATGTACCTGTGTGCACTTTTTGAGTTATTGCGTTCACAGTTTTGGCCCGTTGGTGCCAGTTGTGGCAGACGTATATGGGGCAGACATATGGGGCCGTTTCGCCGATATACACCTTGCTGTCGGGGTCGACAGCACAGGCCTAGTTAATTTATGCAATCATATGCTGCAGCAATGTTCATGGTACTGTTTATTTATGACCTACGGGATTTTCACATATAACCATTTGAGAATGTTTTTTTATGCTAACGGCCAGGGACTGGTTTGAGAAGGGCAACAGTACCACAAATGACTAATTGTTGTTTCAAGGTCTGAAAAGATGTGAAAATGCAGCAGAAGACCACACCAGGTGCCACTTCATTAGGAACAAATTCTACCTAATAAAGTGCACAGTGAGTTTAAATCATATAATTAAGGAAGTATGAGCTAAAGGCCTTGGTCTTGGACGCACATGCAGCATAGACAGGCATTCAATCCTCTTACATTTCTGGGTACTAAAATGCAGTATACAGCCATGACTGAAGGCATCAAGAATGAAGACCAGACCTCTGCATTATCACCCACTAAATGACTTCCATGTGTTGCGTTTGTGGCTCTATAGTGAACTATAACTCCTCTGTCCTTGGCCCAAAGCTGCCTCTAGTTTTACACACAGACATTATCGAGGAATGTGAGGTGAGTGGTAGTGAGCTATATATACCGTGCAGGGACGTCCGTCCACTGTGGCCTCGCTAAAGGACTGCCCCACGGTGAAGGAGACGTTAGTAGTACGGACGCTGGTGGACGTTTTGATGGACAGAGTCTCTCCCTGTTGAGAGATCTCCACGGCTGGGCTAGACGCGGCTGTCACAGCAATTTTACGCAGAAAGACATTCACACCTAGAAACAGAAGGTGGACAAAGTAATGAAATTCTGTGGAGTGAAAATAAAGCAGTAAAAGTTCAAAATATTGTTACTTTAAACTTTCAATACTACCTATAACACCTCCCTCAACTAATATCACAACTTCTAAAAACACATGACCTATTTAGTTATATACTCACTCATCACAATATTAGGTAAAGCTGTTCTAATTATTCACATTGGAGTACCTCATGAAGACATGAAACATGTCCCCCAAAACCACTGTGCCCAAACCTAGGATTGAACCTGGGACCTTTTTAAATGCAAACAGGATGTCAAAAGTCTGTGCTGAAAGACACTTCAAGTTCAGATGGTGATGAGTGGAAACAAGCATGTAGTGGTTATGATGAGAGTCATGAAGTGTAAAACTTTCCAGAGCCGTATACTTCAGCACTAATTTCCCTCCAGAGAGTTGTTTATTTGGATTTTTCCTTTACTTCTAACCTTCACAAAGCATCATCTTTTTTCATTCCATATGTGTTTTTTATGCCTGGCCAATTTTTGTTCGTGCTTGGAGCTGCCAGATGACTCCACAGCTCAACAATTCAACAGCTTTCTCAGACACTTAAATGTTGTCTGTCTTTTAAGGCGTTAACAACTAAATCACTTACAGCCCTACCTTGTATTGACTTTGTTTCATAAGCATAAATGGTACAAAGCAAGAATTTTCTCAACAAATCAATATGTGGGTGGGCCTTAATGTTTTTTCTCCAAATTGCTGTCTGTATATGCATCCCCTTTCCATTAAATTACTTACAGATCCCCTACAAATTCCTAAACTTCATATTTTCCAAGCAAAACTTTCAAAGGTTTCAAAGGTCAAAGGTCTTTGTAGAGACTTAATGTATGACTCTTAATAATATAACTATTAAAAGCAGTAATAGTTTATGTTAAGTTTTTCTGTTTGCATGGATTACTTTTAGCACAATGGCCAATAAATGCAATTGGGTAGACATAAAACTAACCACAATTCAGGGAACCATGCCAACATACATAGAATTAATACATTGTACCTTATACACTGCAATTTGAAAAGCATAGCATCAGAGAAATCACTGCATACAGCCAACTTCATTTAAGACAAACTGCTGTGGAAATATGTTACAATGTAGAGGGTCCCAGACCTACTCCACTGAAGTGAATGGGTCTAGCACAGTGTTTCTCAAACTTTTTAATCCAACGACCACTTTGGCATAAAGAAAAAAAATCACAGACCACCAAACCCCCGAGACTGAGACTGATGCAAAAGCGTGGGTATGGGTAGTGTCAGACAAAAGGCTACGGTCTATTCTAAGTCAATTTATCTGTGCTCAAAGCTGAGAGTCTTAAAATGAATTCATTTGTGACATCTTTGGACGGACCTCACAGCAAGGAGGTCCTGGGTTTGAGTCCCAGACTGGGCCCTTCTGTTTGCATGTTTCTCCTCGCGTCTGGGTGGGCTTCCTCCGGGTGCTCCAGTTTCCCCCATCAACCCAAAACATGCACATTAGGTTAATACTCCAGCTAGGTACATCCTGACCAAGATCCTGGCTCAAGATCTGGAGATGCGCACACGAGCGCTGCACTGTGGACGCCCACTGCTCCTGACAGGTTTCTCCAGTGGCATTGAGGGATGGGTCAAATGCAGAGGACAAATTTCCCTACAGGGACAATAAAGTGTAACCTAACATAACTAGTGGTCCCCAGACCACAGTTTGAGAAACACTGGTCTAGCAGAACTCTTTTGATTTAAACAATTCAAGGGTTATCTTTTCAAAGCAACTCATTGTGACAAATAGATGTCAAAGGCCTAATTCATAGTCAAATGATTCAGCAATCTTGTACTATGTCTTATAAAAGAAACATTTGCCCAACAGTTACTATCTGACATGACCAATAAGGTTTAAAGTGGGGCTAAATCTCTTACATAAACCATGTGCTTGATAATTACAGATATGACATTTGAAAAATTGCCTCACTGTGATCTGCTTGTAAAAAGTAAAAAAAAAAACATAAGATCTTTGAAATGTCATTCATGGCTCATGGAGTTATATAGGCATATGGTCACATATACCAACTTCACTCCACTAAAGCTGGAGAGGGTTGTTTGTCTTTTCAAAACAACTTATTATGACAATTATACTTAATATCTAGTGGAAATAAGTCCAAATGTAAAAATGTATGTTTCAGAAATCTTGAAATAACAGTTTATAAAAAACTGAATTTGCCCACCCTTTGCACTCATTGCGATCAGCCTGCTATCCTGATCATTCATGCAATACCTTGAGATGAACAGTGTCAGGGAAAAAGGATGACCTCTCAAATCTCATTCATCGTGGGCTCATGCAGTAAAGTAGGCATACAGTCCCATATAAGCTGTGCAGTAGTTGGTCAGGAGGCCCGTGGTGGTGGAGGAAAGCCAGGCTGAGAGAGGGGCCCATGTCGAGGCTTAGTTCCGTTTACACTGGCTCTAATTACAACCGCATGAGGGCCCAGCTTCAGATGAGTTTAATCTAGCATTCCTCCACAGGCTGTTTGTCTTCAGATTTTTAATGGATGCCACTGGCTGCCCTTCTGCTGACCTCTCTGTCTCTCATAGTCTGCTTATAGGGAATTTACAGATGCCATATAGCTTCATATAAAACAGCTTAACCCTGCAGAGCCAATAAGGCTAATTACAGGAGTTGGGCAGTTGGGGAGTTCAGGGACCACAGTGGACCTTTACAAATGACCTTTGGGCCAAATGGATTTGCAGCTCTGACAAAGTGAGTGACAGCTTATTATACTATAAGCCATACATTTTTCAACGCTATCTTATTTGCAATTTTTAGTTTTATTGCTCCAATTTTTAAGGAGATGACAGCTCATATAGATGCATAACAGACAGAGTTTGAACAACACAAAATAAACCTCATGACTAAGTATGGTTTCAGCTGTACTGCGTCGGACCTGGGAGTTTGTCCACAGTGTCTACTTTATAGATAATAAATACTGACAGATGCGTAATTTAACATGCCCTTGAGTTTCCAAAAGAGGACATTCTCTTCATCAAATCCTCAACAGTGACTAAGAAGTTATACAGAAGTGATATACTTTTGAGGTGTTGTAGTAAAACACATCACGGTACTGTATATTGGGTTCCTTAATTCAGACAGATTATTTATCCCAATAATGTAAAACCAGAATCTTCAAATACAAACAAAAACATATGTTGAGTGCAATCAACCTCTGCTGTGCTGCCATGTATTTGCCTTTTCTACTCCAAGTGCAATTGGTACAGACTTTGTGTCGTGATTTCTTGATTAGTTATTTTTCTTGTACAAGGATATACAGTATAGAGAATAATGAGTTGTCTTCACAAAGCATTACATAGTGAACTATTGGTATCATAACTATGAAAGTGGCTAATCTCCCTTCCCCATGCCAAATAACTATCAGAGCAAATGTAGGGCTACACATGTTAATGACTTTATCCCTTTCACACAGGGGTCATAATAAATGATCAGTTATGCACTCCTGGCACTACAATTGATATGTACTGTTGACACAAAATGGAATAGTGTATTAAGAAAAGCCCTGTTCACACTGAAATGCTGGAAAGGGGTAACGCTAATTGAAATAATAATAATTGAAACACCTAATAATGTGATAAATCAACTCTAGTTTATTTTTAAGATGTGCAGCCTTTTGAGTTGAGTTTTATAGCAAAAAGATACGTACCAAGTGCTTTTAAAAGTTCCTCAAAATGTTCAGATGACTTCATCTTCCATTTTCCAGAAAAGTCTGCATATTGCTTCTCCATGTCTTTTGCAGGATACTTGAATGCAACAGGACAGAGTAAACTAATATGTTGTATATTGAAGACTTGCTTGTCCGGGTCTGTCCCCCTTCTGCTAACCGGCTCCTAAAGTAATTTCTTCTCTCTGCATCTGTGTCTCCATTCATTGGCTGATGGCTTGCATGGATCTGATGGCTAGAGGGTGGTGGCAGGGAGGGACTTTCCCCCAACTGCCTCTCTACCTCTGTCAGTGTGGTGAAAGATTTGGATACCAGCTGAAAAAATGCATTTTCCAGTAAGTGATGGTTTGATGTTGAAGACAGAGTGATAATTAATTTGTGTTTTATAGCTGCAATAGTTTGTCAGCAATTCAATGAATGCATGAATGAAATACAGTTCAAAACCAGTCTGCAATAGATCACAAATCTCACAAAACTAAAATGTATTTACCAAATATTACACCATAAAAATAAAGGCTACTTTTGAATACATGTCTCTATTTAGTTGTACCCAGACATGCTCCTACAATGAACAAAATGAACTGTAAAATTACAAGCCTTTATTTCCAGCCTTGTGATATGTTACTTTCATTTTTATTTACATCTTACATATGGCCAACTTCATGAATTAAGGTTGTAACTTCCAGATGTTAGCATTTAGTGTTTGAAATTTGGTATGTGAAATCAGATATCATGTTAAAGAGTTTTGAGAGCAGGGGTGGGGGCAACTATTGAAAGGCTCAAAGATAAGGCTGGCAGCTGGAGACATCAACTCTGACACTGTGTAGCATCTGCTTATAAGAGTTGTAGTGTTTTATGTCTACATGGCTATACATTTGGTCACACAGTGGGCACAGCTCTTCATTATATTTGCTTACATATGAGAGGATATATCAATCTCAATCTGACAAGCATAGGTGAAATCTGTTGTTTATATTGATTAGATATGCATGTTATTTTTTTCCAATTTCTTACTTAGCTAAAAGACAGTGAAGACTTGTGTTAAATTGATTGAAAAATAATAAGGTCCATGCATCCACCTAGTGTTTGTGTTTTGTTTGGCTGGACAGATAAGCCTAACAATACTGGAGCTAAAGTTAATGAAAATTGGCTAGTAATTTGATATGAAGACTTTACCCCAAAAGGTATGCCCAAACCACTCAAAATCTACTGTTATTTCAGTACACTATTAACTACATATATTCATAGAAGTCATACCGAATGCTTAAACACACATCTGTAACCATGTATTAGGCCCATTCACTATTCACCACCAACAAGACATCAACAGGCCTGGATCAGACGGGATGCCTCTGGAAACACGATGCAATGCATTCACCAACAAAAGGAACCATGATGTTATCTGCACCTCAGTTGTCTCAGCATTCCTCCCTGTGGCACCATACACAAGATACAGTAAGCTGTAGGGTTACAGTAACATGGGAATTACCCTCTCTGGCTATTTCATACAAAGTCAAAATATAAATGCACATTTAAATGCAAATTAGTTGCATGATTTGGGCAGGGATTCACCGCTGGTTGACCTCAGATCAAGATGCTTGCAACAGAAAAAGAGAATAGGTTTGATGAAAGGAACTGGACACCGATGTACCCGTTTCTATGACAACAAATGCGCTTTGATAGAGCTTCTGTCTACTTTATTAACCATAATGACTTTGTCCGCCCAGTGTTTTGAGATGTGAATCTTTTAATGCATAAGACTTTTTGAGATGTTTATTAAATGCATAGACTTCTCTGTGTGTCAGAAAGATTAATAAAATTTACACTGAAATGCTTTGAAGTCAGCACCACTGTCAAAGCCCTCTCACTGCTGTCTCTTTTTATTTCTGCTCTGGATTTTGCCACTATGTGAAGACTGACAAACTTTCTCAATAGGCACTTGTGGGTATTTTTTCTCTCCCTATCCTATCATGTTTCTCGGGAGGCTGTTTCTCTAGTCTGGCCTGACCGATATGGTCAAATAATCTATCTATGAACATATAACATGCTGTCAGTGTAGCCTCTATCACCATGTACATTTAGTATTTTTAGATATTTTTTGTTGCTTACTGTTTAATATATGCAATTTTGCTACCAAGTCAATGTATAGAGAGGTAGTCTACCTTCCAAAAGACTACTGTAAAACCAACATGTTCTTTATAACTTGCCAAACAGAATAACTATACAGTACAATTACTATTCTACAACAGCGTAAAAGCGACATCTGGCGTTTATTTTTACAAATTCACTTTGACCAGGAACTATTCTCACTTCAGTATTTCCACACGGTCTAAACCACGGTAGCACCAGGTCTATCATGGCGAGGCACCTCCGCTTCATCGCTCGGACAGTAATGGTCCAAGACGGGAACGTAGATGCAGCATACAAGACTTTAAACAGGTTAGAAATTATGAGATTGTTGAACAACTAAGTAATTACGATGTTCAGGAAACGATTAACGACAAACATTGAAGAGGTGCTCCGGTCTTTAAGCTGTGAGCGTTCTGAATGTCACTGAACCACGCATGCGTCCTTTTTGAAAAGGCTCATTCGATGTTTACATCACACACTCGGTTTTTTTTATTTTATGAGACGTTAAAATAGGCCCAAATAAAATATTCAATATAAAATATTTGGATTTTAATGTTTAGCGTTACTAATACGAACACGATTGATGCATTTGCTGTATTAGCTGAACACACATGTACGGTTAGGATAATGTAAAATGTAAAAAAAAAAATCTGTTCCACGATAAAAAGCTATCTTGAAATAGATTTGTAACGAATATATATTCTCTTTGTACACCAGAGTTCTGACTCAAGATGGTATTATTGACACGGTGAAGAGGAAGCGCTACTATGAGAAGCCCTGCCGAGAGCGCCAGAGGAAAAACTTTGAGAACTGCCGGCGAATTTACCACACTGAAATGGCCAGGAAAATCGCTTTTATATCCAGGACAAACCGAGAGGACCCCTGGGTTGGCTGCTAGTGAATTGGAGTATGCTCATATTATGAATGGACTGGTTGACTGCCAGAAAAACAATGGGACACGTCACGTACAACTAAATGAAGTGGGCAGTTTTGTCCAGAAGTTCATTATTGTTCATTAATTATGCAAACACAGATTACATTTCACAAATATGCCATTGCTTCAAAGAATCTTATGTTACATTCTTCAGCGTGCTAATAAAATATGGCAGTTGTTATCATTTGGTTGGTGAAAATCGAATTATTGGTATTACTAAGACACCAAATGTGATACATGTTTTTTCAAGAGGGTCACATTCCTGTTTGGATGCTAAGCTTATGTCTTTAGTTATGAAAGTTTGAATTTGGATATGGTCCTGTCAATAGAGGTAACATGTCTCAAGTTTCAAGTGTTTGTGTTGTCATGACTACTTCTTTTTACACATGAGGTGATTTTGTGTGATCACAGTCTCAGCTCAGCAGCAGTTCTCGGTAAATGAATTCACGGTCACTAGCTCCCAGTGCGGTGTTAATATCCAGGAATAATGTTGACCACTTTAATGTGTGCTCCTGGGCTTCCTGACCTCATGCAGGGGAAGTTAAGCATTGATAGCTGGCTCACTTGTCGCAGAGTCATGTTTATATCCTGTCTCTCTATGGGTGGCTGTATACGTACAGACAGAGGGAGTGGCTTTGACCTGTATTTTATATTGACAGTTACTTTTTTCTTAAATTATGGGGGCTCTTCACCGACACATACACACACACAATTGTTAGTATTCTCAATGTATCAGAGCAAATCTTCCACACATTAACTGGGTTTTCAGAGATACCCAAGGTGTTTTGTTACCATTGTCAATTGTTTGTGTTTAATGCCTTCTGAATGGTGGTAATGTCTTCTATAATCCATATGCAAACATTTCTGCACAAAGACGTTTAAATCATGTGTCAGTCAAACAACCCATCAACAAATACCATTGTGGCAAAGCTATGGCTAAAGCCGATAATCACTACTTTGACAGAGTATGAAAACAGTTTTGTTATTGTTTTACCTTTATGGACTAAAGCATTTCTTATTTTTTTGGGATAATTTGTCCCATAACCCTATAATTTTAGCATTCCATTCCTTTAATTATCCCAACACGGCCTGTCTAGTCTTAAATATAGCCTGTACACATAGTAGATATAACAATCTCCATGCAGAAGACTAGAAACATACAACAATCGTATTATGTAATGTAAGGTAAGCCTGGGCTACAGTAATAGGCCTACAATGTCATTCCTCATAATCATGCCTGTGTCATCATTTTCTTCAACACAAGAACAAATTCAGATGCCAAATTTTTTCAACAAAATGCTTGGAAATACATGGAGATGCTCACTGAATAATATAGCCTATACCATGCACATTATGTCCTAATATTTTCAAATTTTCTAATATTAATAATGTATAAGTTAAGCAATACTAGCAACAAGGTTAGATATTGATTTGTTATCGCAGATTTTTTTCAAGAAATGTCATACCCATTAGAGTCCATTATAGCTATCCATAGAGTGACTAATAGCCTTATACCCTTTTTATATCTAAATGTTAGCAATGGGTTTATTTGTTATTTGATATAGTTGGAAGATATCAGGACTAAACAAAAAGAGCTACCTAACTTATGCAACGTAAACTAATATTGTCACGTGACGAATAACGTCGCGCCACTCGTTTTACCGCCACACCACCCACACGTGCAACCGTTGATGGTGCAGCAGGCTCCTTGAAATATATGACCAATCAGAGCCGAGCGGGTATTCCATTGGTCCAACCTCTCAGGCAATCAGAAACGCCTTTGCCAAATAACAGCCAATCAGAGCGCGGCGTGGTTTCAGCACGTGTATTGACGGATATGGCAGCGTCAGTTTTCTGAGGGGACTTTTGTGCGAGTTGGACAGTTGACAAAGTAAACTACACGGGGTAAGAACCAGGAGAGACTATTTGCTCAGCGTTATAACTGCAACCATAAGAACATTAGCTCATACTTCTGCACTATTTGGGCTTTGGAAAACCATTTTAAGGTGCCTTTTCGGTTGCTGTCAGTACTATTCCCCTTTGTCTTCAATCTACAAAAGGTAAGGAATGTAAGAATGTGTTTAAAATATGTAACGCTAAATGTATTTTCTTCAAAGTTATTATTTTTGTCATAGTTGTTGGTCTAACGCTAGTCTGTATCGTGTAGTTGAGTTCTCTTCTGAGTTTTGTTTTTTTATTTTTTTTTGACACGTGTGTTCAACAATGATTTTAAATTTGCAGGAAGAATATTATTTGTCAAACTAACTGTAACCCACTCCAGCCTTTTAATATATCAGTGCTTTTAATTTGATCTACCTTACACACCCTTACCCAATTTCTAGTAACGGTGCTTTAAATAGAACATTTATTCTAAGTATGGCATGAAATCGACTCCATATTATTTCTTCAGAGGTTACGCGAGGTAACGCCAATACCGACCTCGGTCCTTGGCTGACCTGCACACGCCCACATTTTGAGAAACTCTAAAGATCACAGTGTGTGCCACCACAAGAGTACACACGTTGAAATAACATAACATGACAGGTTTGGTGCGTAATAGGAGATTAGCTACCCTTCCAATGTGTACGTAATCCGTATTGGGTTGGGATTTGTTGAACGCATGAGATCATAGTATACATGTAACACTCTATATGTTGCTACACATGTATAAACATCATATGTACTTTGTTATCAATAGTACTTTTGTAGCTTTATCAGTTATGTATCTAGTTTTCAGCACAGGCTTTAGATAGCGCACACAGCAAAATAGTCTAACTTTAGAAACAAAAACACTGAACTATGAAACCTTAACAGTCAATGCTTTTTGTCTTTTTGTAGATGAACTCAACAGGCAGTGTGTCCAACTGTACAGACTCTCTTCGCTCCACTCCACATTTTGTCCCAAGTGAAAATGAGCAGACAGAAGATGAAGTGGACGGAGGCAGCCGTTCCAGCATGTCCTTTACAAAAGATAAACGCGTGCCACTCTCTGGACAATACTTTCTGACTCATTCAAATCACGGAAGTGTAAAGACTGACCGTGAATGTGTGTGCAAAAACGACCATTATGACGCATCCACTTGTACTGCATCTGGATCATCACATGCCTCACCGGGAGACCTGGCATTTGCTCAAAAAGTGGGTACACTTAACTTAAAACATGCCTTAGCAGTTGTGCATTCGCCATTAGCCTATTCCTGACAATTTGCTTATCTCTTTGCAGTGTGTTGATTTGCAAAGGTTTGTACGTCCTTTGCTTGAACTGCTTCATGGACTCAAGAGCGGCCGCTTTGACAAAGGTAGGTGGTTTGATAAACACAACAACAGTTTTTATCTCTGTAATTCTGCCTGTTAACCCTGATGTATTTATGACACATTGATACATTGCAGGTCTAACCAGTTTTCAGCAGAGTGTTGCCATTGACAGATTGCAAAGGATTCTGGGCATTCTACAAAAACCTGACATGGGGTAAGCAAGTAGCAGCAAGATAAGATTGTGTTCTGCAAGATTATCTTTCAATTATGAACTAGTCATTTACTTGTTTTTCTTGTTTATTCTGCAGTGAGAAATACCTCCAAAACCTGCTGCAGATCGAGGTAATGCTCAAAATATGGTTTCCTCAAGAAGCACTTAAATCATCCTCCAATCAGCCAAAAACTCCTAAACTTTCTCACCACTGGTGCCAAAACCAGCTCCATATGCCAGTCAAGGTATGTGCCAATTTCTTTGTTGTTTATATTCACAATAAGTCACCAATAAGTCATTCACCTTAGATGACCGAGGTTTCACACCAGTAACACAGCCCTGGTCTGTAGCAACCCCTACATAAGAGATTTCACTTCCCTAGACTAAAACACACAGTAAAAGCACATTATATATTTAATAAAAAAGGCCCCTTAAACTCATGCATTTATATATTCTGTATCATTTACCTGATGAAGGCTCCGCTAGACTATGCTCTTCAAATAGACTTAAGACTATGCATATACAAAAGCACCGAGGACTACAGCAACTCTGTTTCATCTGGTCGCAGAAAGTTCTTCCTGCAGCTGTGTACTACATAATGTTGACTGAGTGTCAGATGTATTCAGTTTAAAATTTAGCTGACACTAATGGGGTAAGATTGTATAACAAGAGACCAAAGGCAAATGTATTTTTAATTAGCAGACATGTGAGTCCTCGTCGTATTGCATGATTCCATATAAAAGAAGAGTGCTTTTTGTTCCATTTCATTAAATGTGAGTCACCTCCTCTTTAAAATCTCATGGTGCGATTGTTGTTTTGTTTTTCTAGAAAAGAAAGATGAGTTGGTCTGACCCTGACCACTACAGCGCAGCCTCAACGAAGTATAAACACCTCAAACAAGAAAAACACACAATTTGCCAAGCTGTGACCTCACTCGATACTGTTTCCACATGTCTCCCTGGACTTGATCAACCAAAAGCTCATAAGGGAATAACAATTGAATGTTCTGGGCCCAGCTGTTCAGGTGGACTCGAGTTTACAAGTTCTTCTTTGCGTCTGTGTTATAAGAAACAAAAGGACACTCAGACTCTGCCGTCTCCAGCCACCCAGGACAGTTCAGTATCTTCGAGTACGGCTACAGCTGATTCACCTTAGCTGACCCCACCACATGGAGGTGCCACAGCCCAGCAGCCACTGGGAGGAGAAAAGGATAGTCTTGATTACATAAGCTCACACAGCACCAGTATGTGAGCGCCACGAGACATGTCAAACCAAGAGAGGTGGAGAATCACCGAGACATTTATTAACCATTTGTAGCACTCTGTGGACGTCATCAGGTTTAATTCATCAGACTCCTCTCCGTGTGTGAAAATGATCACTATTAAAAACGTTTCTATTGAGTATGTTCCTAAGATCCATGCAGTGAGTAATCATCTGAGAAAACCCAAATCAGTGAGTAATCATCTGAGAAAATACAAATCAGTGAGTAATCATCTGAGAAAACCCAAATCAGTGAGTAATCATCTGAGAAAACACAAATCAGTGAGTAATCATCTGAGAAAACCCAAATAAATCACAATGAGGTCTGTTTAAGAATAACACATATTTAAATTGAGGAGTTTAAGTTAAATTACATTTTGAAAGGGTCAAACGTGCCGGTTTGCATGTATTTACAGCTCAGTCAAACAAGGACACAGTCGTACATTTACAAATATTGTAGACTAATCTAATAATGAAATATTAGATGCTTATTTGAATTTTTAAACACACGAGTTTAACTCTTTATTTTTTTATGGCTGTGACTAAGCAAAGGCTAATGTAGACTCTTGTCTCTAAATAAAGAGGAATGTAAGAGAAGGGATTGAACCAGACTTGAGCCAGACATTTACAGCGTGTACAGCGAGGACAAAGTCCATATTGTTTAATTGTTATGATGTGTAGACATATAATGTCCAATAAGGGGGAAGAACAGCTTTGTGTGCCATTGAAAAGGGATTTCACTAAAAGTGCTTTACTATTCATTTTAGGGCAACTATTGGGTTTCTGAACACATGTTTTATGACATTTAAGTGTTGGACCATTGTATGCTGGGAATCTCATATCATTCATGTTGAATGGCTTTTAATCTCTGCTGGTTTTTGTCACTAGTCTGCCTTAATTGACTCTGTTCCCGAAAACCTGATCAGAGTAAAACACTATTTTAGTAAGAAAAATGCAGCACTGTTGAGCAAGAGTAAAAACGGAATTACTTAAACTGGCTTTGAATTGCACAGTCCAATACATTCACTATATTTAGGAAAGGAGACATGATTTTGCTAGCAGATGTATCATTTTATGTTTTATTTCACTTCAAGGAGCTCTCGCTATGCTTGTTTCACAAAATGACTTATTAATAGTAATTGTCAATGCACTACCTTTATGTATTAAAATCACTATGTGGTTTATTTTTAATACTGTGTGCTTGTTGTATTTTACACCACAGGCCTATGCCATCTCGTATGTAGGACTAAAGTCAGGTAAGTTAGGTACATGTACTTGCATTTTTGTATCGTTTTATTTTCAGCAGCAACATTACATCTGAGACACGTGTACACAAGACCAGTTACATAACATGTTTACATTTAGTTTATTGTTTTTTCCAGCAGTACAAGTCTACCACAGTAATTAACCCATCCAGTGGAAAGAAAGAGGTTGACAGTGAGGGACATCTTTATGATCCCTGCTGAGTAAAAATAACAGTCAACAAGAAGTACCACAAGATAAGACGAAGCCTCCATTAAGATTGCTTTGTTTATCTCATACTTATGCTAAACCACACACCATTTGATGTATAAATAATACGTTTCTTGTCTACAAAACAAATTACGAGTGTAAAATGTAAGTAGTTGATGGAGCTCTATCAATATAAGTAGTTGATAGAGCTGAGCATGTTCTTAAAATCCTGCAGATGGCGCTGTTATAAGTGTATTATTTCCTGTCACTAGTGGGTGCTGTAACATCTCGTTACAGAAGTGTTCTACATCATTTCAATCAGCGAGTAAACAGCGCTATCGAAATGTATGGGATCGCTACGTGTTAGCTCCAAATGTCAAGTAACATTTTGTGATTGTTTTCGATAATAAGCTAATAGCGGAAAAGATAGAGAAGATATAGGTGAATCATTAGATTATTGTTCAGGCAGTACAGTACAGTTTCACAATGACATGAGTTGCGTCGGGAAATTATAATGTTCGTGCTACGTTCACCTAGCCTGCTAAGCTAACTGCTAACTCTCGGGCTTCTTGAGTAGTACATTTGTTTTCGTGGCCGTGTGGACATGGCAGCTGGAGCATCTTCTGGCGGCTCTCTGGAGTCCAATTTAGACAAGAGGTTTCAGAATGTAACGAACACCATGGATTCAATTCAAGGACTGTCAACTTGGTGCATCGAGAACAAGAAATACCACAGCCTTATTGTGCGCCACTGGCTCAAACAGGTCAAGAAATGTAAGTGGCTACTGTACATTGTGCTTTTCACTTGTATTCCGGCACAGTAAAACGAGTCATGTGCTGCTAAATAAACAAGACAAGATAACCTCGATGTTTTTCAAACATTTGACATGTTTCCTACACAAGCAGCTATAGACGATAATAGAATTATGATTATCTTAATGTGTAATGGGTAATCTCAGTGCAATTTTACAACGCATTATACATCATGCTTGTCTGATGATAAGCTGATGGTGATGAGTATGACTTGTTAAACATCTACATTCATTTTTACCTAACAATATTAGTCAAATGCTTGATCGTAGTATTGTTTACACTGTTGGCCACCAAAATATATACTGAATTGGCTTTCTCTAGAACTCTATTGAGAAATTATACTTTTTTTTGTGATGTTTGCTGATTTAGAGTTTAGTGGACATCGAGCAGATGGTGTGTACATTGTGGTCTTTTTTGAATTATTTGTTCCAGTGAATATGATTAATAGGTTGTGTGATGATTTGTGTTTTTGTTGGTCTCTATAGTACTTTTGTAAAGTATCTCACTTTTAGTTACTAAACATCAGCTATGGCCAGAATTATGTCTTTTTTGGCCTTTGTCTGTGAGACTGGTTTATGTGCTTGTTGTGGTCTGGTTTTAATACTACATAATACAAAACATGTGGCATGAAATGGATCCATATTTCTCCAGATGAAATTGTGGATGACTGTCAACTTTTCTTGTTTACGCTTAAGTCCCTATTTATGAGCTTTTTGCCCACTCACATCAGATGGCAGATGTGTTAATCTGTGTATTTCTTGCAGTATCACACATGAAATGACTTCTGTGCTGCACGTATGTACAGTTGATTTGTGCTGATAGAACATAGTAGAATGGGTTAGTGGTGATTGTCTATCTCTGTTTGCCTCCGTTTCTGCCAAAAAACTGTAAATTTTTGTTTAGTAATATTTTGTTCATTTCGGTTTAATCAATGGCCTCATGTTTTTTTCTGACAGCTCCTTCATCTCACAGACTCAACCTGTTGTATTTGGCCAATGATGTCATTCAAAACTGTAAAAGAAGAAATGCCATAGTTTACCGTACGGCTTTTGCTGAGGTGTTGCCTGAGGCCTTTTTGCTAATCAAGTAAGTAATTTGCTCAGTAGACACTTTCCTCTCTGTATTACACATTGTTTACACTGTGCTTTACATTTCAGTTCATTTAAGTCTAATGTCCTGTCATTGTCTTTGTTAGTTCTGATGGTGATCCCAAGGTGATTAAATCAGTGGAGCGGATATTGTCAATCTGGGAGGAGAGAAGTGTGTATGCTGGGACTCTTGTTTCTGATCTGAGGAATACTTTAGTCAAAGAAGAGTCTCCTCCAGATCATCCAGACACACCTGTCGAGCAAAAAAGTAAGTTCAACAAGGCTGACCAGTTGTTTTTAAGCCACATAGTTCACATCCATTAGTCGGTTTTATAATGTGTTTCTAAAATATTTCTGCAGCTCCTCTTGAATCTCAAACTGATCTGTACTCAAGGATCGTTGCTGAATTTGTGGTAAGAAAATAGATTAAATAATTTATATATTTTGACATCTGTTATTGAGATGGTGCCTGACTCTTTGCTGGGCTTTAGCCTCAGGCCTTTATCGACCAACTGTCCAAATACAAGAGGTCTCTGGATGAGGTGGACCTTCGGGAGAAACAGTTGGCAGCCATGAGGGTCGACATCTGCAGCTCCGACGCTCTTAGGAAACTGAAAGGTGCCTGCTTTACTTGTACTGTATGCAAGCAGATGCGTCCTCGTTTTTTTAAAAAGACTAAACTTATTTATTCTTGCAGACAAGGCTGGAGGAAAGAAATTTTCTAAAGACTTTGAGGAAGGAAATGCACAGCTTCAAGATTTTGTGAAGTTTCTTGAGCGCCAAAACAGAACAACAACAGAACCTGTCCTGGAAGCTCTTGCCAATGCAAACATCTTCTATGAAATGCAGTACAAAGAAGTTAAGATTGTGGCGAATGTAAGTGAAAAGCTTTTATAAATGTATACTTCTGTATTTCTCTATATTTCATTTGGGATACTGCTCTGTTTTTTTTTTTAATAAGAAAAATGTTAGTGAGATTATTTCCCACACACAGACAACACTGGTCATTATATCGGCGAAAACAGCGTGTCGCCGATATTATGGAATCACGTCGGTGCGCGTCCGCGTCCGCAGATCCTAGCTGTGAACGCGATAACTCAAAAACGAATTGCCGGATCA
>JAVQKC010060745.1:0-14154 GCA_036025475.1 Philypnodon macrostomus
TCTGTGTCGTTGCTGTTACCTGGCAGTTCAGTGATGATTCCTGCCTTCGTTACGGTGAAGCATAGTACTGGTATGTATTACTCCGCGACGCTCCTGACTCCCGGAGCTTTGTAGTTTACCGAAGTCGTACTAAAACATTTTGACGGAGCGCCTTGAGCGCCGTGTGACACAAAATCGCTTGGAGGTCAGTAAGCACAACCAGAATTAATCCATATATAAGGCACTCCGGATCATAAGGCGCACTGTTGGTTTTTGAGAAAATTAAAGGTTTTTAAGTGCGCCTTATAGTGCGGAAAATACGGTACTTAAATGATTTGTTTATTTTGAGAAAGTAGTATTTTGTGAAACACAGTTTAAGTTATTGGTTCTGTTTTCATTAAAAAAAAATATTATCTGCATTGGCTCCTTTAAAAACAGTGATATATTGTAGGTTATTGTGTGCGATATATTGATTATCTCAGCATCGCCATATAGTGACATCATTGGTATTGTAAAATATAGTGTATTAAATCGTGAGGTAGCCTGTGTTCTCAGCCCTAATTTTTAACCAAGGCTTCATTCAAATACTATAGTATCAAATATTATTATTATTAGAAATTAGCATCATGCTAAAATACAGCCAAGTTCAAATTCGCTTTTGTGTTCCTAGTCTTAATGTGTTCGGTTTTGGCTACAGATGTAGCACCAGTGCCTTCGACTGTGAAGCTATTAAACAATTGTGCTTTTTTCAGTTCTGCAAGCACTTTGGTTGTATTGAAAAGTGCATTAAAATAGAAGGAAAGCATACCATTCTCCCAAAATCCATTGGTCCCATTTCTAACATTTTTTTTTCTCAAAAATAGGTCCATTGGTCCCACAGCCCATTGGTCCCACAGCCCATTAGTCCCACAGCCCATTGGTCCCACATTTCTAACATGTTTTTTGTTTTTTTGAATTAGATCCATTGGTCCAACAGCCCATTAGTCCCACATATCTAATGTCCATCCATCTTCTTCCGCTTATCCCTCTCCCCAGACACTTCCTTTCAGAATTAGGCCCATTGGTCCCACATCTCTAACATTTATTTTCAGAATTAGGCCCATTGGGCCCACATCTCTAAAATCTTTTCCAAAATTAGGCCCATTGGTCCCACATCTGGAACATTTATTTTCAGAATTAGGCCCATTGGTCCCACATCTCTAACATCTTTTCCAAAATTAGGCCCATTGGTCCCACATCTCTAACATTTATTTTCAGAATTAGGCCCATTGGCCCCACATCTCTAACATTTATTTTCAGAATTAGGCCCATTGGTCCCACATCTCTAACATTTATTTTCAGAATTAGGCCCATTGGTCCCACATATATAACATTTATTTTCAGAATTAGGCCCATTGGTCCCACTGCCCACTGTTTCCACATTTCTAACATTTCTAGTCCAAACATTAACCTCTAATCCTAACCCCTAACCTCGAACCATAACCTTTAACCCTGGCCTGTGGGACCATTCGGCAAAATTTTCAAACATTTCTAAGAAACGTGGGAACATTTGGGCTGTGGGACCAATGGGCCGACCCCCAAATGACGGATAGAAGGCTCCATGCCTATATGTCTGAGTTTGAAACGTAGAGTAAATATGAGCCTTTAGTCACTTTCTCAACAGAATGCACATTTTCAAAACAGCTAAGTGCGGAGAACTTTCAAGGACAACAAATGTATACCATAAACCTTCAAGGGTCAGAGCCTAAAAATCTGCATTATGCTTTGTGCAGTTGGTAGAGCTACATATACAGTTTATACATCTTGCCCCAGTGTTGTGGGTTCAAATTTAGACTCCACTATTTGCTGGATATCTTTCCCTTCCAACATTGCAAATAAGAAATCGTACTTGTAATGTTTTGCCTGGTGAAATAAAGGTTAAAAAAGTCTCTCTCCTCCATGATTTCCTGTCACATGTATGATTCTGTAAAAAAATAAATATTAAAAAAACATAAATAGTCAAAGAACCCTACCTAGCCACTACATTATTGTTCTTTGACTGTAGTAATCAAGTGGTCTTGGCCAGTAGGGGTGGGCGATAAGGTGATAAAAATGTAATCTTGAAATTAAGTTATGAGAATTGGCTTAATCTGGGAAGATCGTTGAATCGTGATACATTTATGCTCTGCTCTTCACTGTAATTTTTTTCTGTAACAATGCCAGTGTACATATTAATCAAAACATAGTATTAAGTGTTATGATAGTTAAAAAGATTTTCTGAAGACACTGACCGCAGTAGTTTCTGTGTAAGATAAAAAATACTAAATCAGCTAAAATCATGATAAAATCGGAATCGTGATCTTAATCTTGATCAAATTTGTTATATTTTTACCATATAGTAGCAAGGGCCTTAAAGATACATTATTATCTAAGATAGAGGTTAACAAGATTGTTTTTAAAAATGTTCTTTTTATTTTAGTAAAATGTTGGGAAACAATGTCAAAGTCTTTGTATTGTCAAAATGAGACGTGTCATTGAATGATGAGAGCCTATTTAAAAACTCGCCCACAGAAACAACTCATCAAGTGCCAATGTCAGGAGACAGTAGCAGAGTTTGTGCTGGTTCATAAACACATGAAAGCCCGGAGAACTTTTATTTAAAAAAGGAAATAACAAGAAATAATAACACAAGGTAAGAAGGTCAAACTTGATGCAATTAAAAACAGTTTTGGACTTACTGGGTTGATATAAACATGACCTCAAATATTAACTAACACTGGATTTGATTCAATTTTATTCACTAGTTTTATCTCAGACAAACGAACTCCAGTGGCCATGAAAATAGTCAAAGCTTTGTATTCACCAAACACTCACGACTCATTGCATTGGGATGTGGACAAGTTCAGATAAAGTTGTCATTGTATGCAAATGTACTCAAAACAGTTCAACAGGACATAGAGACACACTGACAGTCACGCTCACATTCATTCACAAGGTCCCAACTCCATTTTTCCTAACACATGAATGTAAGCATGTAGGAGGCGGCTGGAGAGAACCCATCGTAACCCAGACAGCAACTATCCCAGCAGCTTTGGGCCTTAAGAGGGTACACCCTAGACATTGGCCAGTTAGGACATATAAACTCCACAATTATGTAGGTACTTGAGAAAGTACTGACTTGCGAATAATGATAACTCTGAATGCTGTAGAGGCCAGGAGAGGGACTAAATAAAATCATAAATATAACATCATAGAATAGGATTTTATTTATTTATTTTACAACTCTAGCTATGATAGAATATTTGTTGTCACTGTCAACAATCTATTTGTCTACGAGTAGAAGCAGAGGTGAGTGGTAATGAGTTACATTTAGGTTGCATTTACTATTTTATTGTATTTAAAAGATTTGTTTAACTGCACAAAAGTTTTTAATTTGACTTGAGTAATATTTTGAATTATCAATACTCTCCCTTACTTAAGGAAGAAAACACACAGCCTCATTTAATTTTGAGAAATTCCTGATGAACATAATTTTAATTTTAATTTTAATTTTAATTTTAATTTTAATTTTAATTTTAATTTTAATTTTAATTTTAATTTTAATTTTAATTTTAATTTTACAGTAGACCGGGGAGTGACGTTCGGCAAACTGTTATAAGAAAAATTTGAACTCATGATGCTGGGGCTAATCCACGGCCCATTAACAAAGAATAAAACATTTCTGTTCATCCAACGTTCATCATGACTTTAGGAACAAGATGCAAAATCGAAACCAAAAAGAAACACATCACATGACATCGACTGGCACGTACAGTGCAAATAAAGTGAGAAAAACAACTGAACACTATTGGTAACTAACTGGCACCACAAAAATACATGTTAAATCTGCAATGTTTACACACACAATGTCTGGCAGCCATGTTGGATTTTAGAACTCAGTGCTCTCTTTAATGTGGGAACATGAAAGGTAAATGAATGCCCGTGCCTATGGTAGGTGCGTTAATAATGTATATTGTAATGATATATATATACGGATAATATGAAACATTACGCCTTTTGGTATTTTGGGACAATTGTGTGGCCTGAGCTCTTTCTCGACTAAATGGTGTGCCAAAAAAGCTTGAAAAACACTGCTCTAGATGGTGATAGAGAGATACAAAAAAACTGAATAGTTAAAAGTTATTGTCTGTGATCCCCGTCTGAACTCTTGGTCTGACTGATACATCATGTGCTGGCAACTAGTGCTGGAGCTGTCAATTTGGTCAACTGTTGTTGTGTTTAAACTGCTCTATAAATAAAGTTGCAGCTGTCGGTGTGAATGACCATGTGTTAATGTAATGACCCACAGGCTGACCACTGTACCTCTGATCTGTGGACTGTCTATGCAAACAAATAGAACCAGAGACATATAGACCCTTTCAAAGTTTGTAACCAGAAAGTTCTAAATTCCAGAATGGAGGCAACTGGAGGCAAGACTGTAATACAGTTTGGATGGAGAAAAAAGAATTGGACACAAAATATTGCAAATTAAGATGGTTTTGACAAATGCCACTCTGCTCCATGTAGGTAATGTCAGAGCCTTGTATGTTCATTGAATGAACACATTAGTAACAGTTAGCATTTTGGCTAGAGGCAGAATTTGAGATTTTTAGGTTTTACTGGACAAGTCCTCACAGAAATGTTGATGACCAATATAGTTTTGTATTGTATGTTCAGAATTATGCTATCCCTCATTACAAACCCTATTTTTTTGTTAAGTTAACTCACTTTTGCTCTAGTCGCCTCCATTCCAGAATTTTGAACATTCATATGTCAAACAATTTAAAGGGTCTATAGTTAAGGGAGTTGTGCCAAGTGAGGTCCATAAAATTCAAATGACCCAGCAGAATAGTTCTTCCTTAGCACAATTCTCAATGCATTTGAATGCCACTTTTATCCTGGGCTACTTCTGGAACAAATGAGTTACTGGAAGTACTGTTTAAAAATGGCCCAATGGAGTTGACACAACTCTGCTTATCTCTATGGCTCTGAATAGAACCAGTGACGGTGAGCAACTGTACATTTACACACATTGTGGTGAAACATAATGCAAAGGTTACTATTGACTCTCTCACTAACCTCTGGCCAAAGTTCCAAATGTTCAGTTTCCGGTTGCCTGTTTGACGCGTCAAGCTGAAATGCCTCTGGAGTCGGCTTTTAAAACTTTGAGCTAAAAAACAAAAAACAGCCGTGAATAAATTTGAAATAAAACTGGGGCGGCAGTCGTGCAGTGGGTAGGCACTCGTCCTTCAACCAGAGGGTCAGTGGTTCGAGTCCACGTCCAAGCACACGCTGTCGTTGTGTCCCTGGGCAAGACACTTAACCCACATTGCCTATGAATGAATGTGGCCAGGTCTACATTGTAAATGAGAATTGGTTCTCAATTGGTTTACCTGGTTAAATAAAGAATAAAATTAAAAATCAGCTCCCTCACATTGTTCCTGATAGGTCCTAATTCTGAATCGATAATGGATGTATCGACCAATCAGAGGGCTCCTGTTCTGTGGAAGCGTGTGATTGGTTAAACATTTCATTCCCTCGCTCTAAAAAGCGCCCACAGAGGACCTCAAAGTCTTTTTTCTTTTTTCTCAGACATCTTCTGTTCTGAGTGATAAACACAGCTAACACGTCAGCCATGGTTCAAGCTTTGCCGTACAGTTTTCCCTGGACATTGCTTCGTGTTGACAACGTTAACAACTGAGCTGATCAAATTGTAAACTTTGATTTATATTACACAGCCTGCAACCTCTATTGATAGAACAGTTTGAATATGATTTTTTGCTGATGCAGGGACATTTTTGTAAATAAAATAAAAATAATAAATCAAATCCAGCTCAGGTGATTTCGGAGTTCTGACCCATATCATTTAGTGGGAATACTCAGTGGTTCTCAAACTGCGGTACAGGTCCCATTCTTCTGAAGTCTTTAGAAGAATGTTTGAATTTTATGTATGGCTTCACTCTGGTTTAGGATTCTTTCATTAATTTTGCCGCTGGAGTGTCTGGTGGTATTCTTGTTAACTATGGGCCTTAGGTGGGGTACACCCAGGGCAATAGCCAGTTAGTCACAAGGCTGACACTGAGACATACACAGACAGACAACCATTCATTGTCACATTCATTCACTAGGGACAATTTAGATTGACCCATTCTCCTAATAAATGCATGTCTTTGGACAGTGGGAGGAAACAGCAGAGTACCCGGAGATATCCCTCGGTAACACAGAGAGGACATGCAGACTCAACCCAGAAAGATCATCTACATTTGTTTTGTTAATTAAATTTATATTCATTGTTTTTGTTTACTAATTACATTTTTTTTTTTGTTTACGTTGTAATGATCATAGTCAGACTTTGCTTCATATTACGCAGCCTGGCACCTCTCCTCATGGGGGCGCCGCAGACCCGCTCTCCTTGCTCGCGTGTGCCCCGCTTGACAGTGCAAAAAAAAGTGCCAGAAGAGAGACGGGGAGACGGGCTGCTTCTGCTGCTGGTGGTGATGGTGGTGGTGGGGGTTCGCTCTGCCTGTGATCAGATGCTCCCCGTGCGGGCTATGGAGGCGGCACACGGGCTACACTTCTGGGGGATTTAGCGCTGATTGGAACCGCGAGCGCAACTTCCAACTCTCGCTTTTCTCTGCCGTTACCCCCACTTAAACACCGTGTCTACCGGACTTACCACCGCTCTAGGATTTTGGACACACATTTGGGACTTTTTTTTAATTACTTCTTCTGCAAACATGTACGGACTTGCTTTGCTGCTGATGCTGACGGCGAGGATCTACGCGGACAGTATGGAAAATCCAACAAGTAAGAAATAACGTCTTTTGGGGGGTTTTACGCACCTGTGAAATGCGGATTGGACCTGCGCGTAAAGTTGAAAAGTTACGTTGGTTCTGCTGCTCTGGCGAGGCGTGTGCTTGAGAAAACCATTGCCGCGTGATGATGTTGTTATGGTGGAGACAGAAGTGCAAAAAGTCCTTATGTTTGCGCCAAGCTTTCATTGTGACAGACGATATCACAGTCTTCCTTATGACGCACGTAGTTAGCCATTGTTGACTTTTTTGCGTGGTTATGTACCTATTCCATTTGAAAGTGCACAATTGTTTCGTAGCCTCTTGATTGTTTACGTTGTGCGTAAAAGCAGTTATTGTCATTGTTGAGTGCTCCTATCTGCGCTGTGGTGGAGGAACCTAGAGAATCACGGCATGGGACTATACATTTCATTTGATCGATATTAGATTAGATATTAGGCCTATTTTATTAAGATACCTCATAATAGACTGACTGTAAATTGACAACTTTTTGAAATTTGACTCCAGTACAATTCTTTGGGCGAAATGTTGCTTTGAAAGATCTAATTAATACTATTTATTTACTGAAATTAAGTATTTGCTAGGGTTCAGGCTTAACTGGTATACACAAATTGGAACTAAATATACACTGTATAGTTAGAGAGACCCAGAGAATTGTGGAATGACAACTTTTGAAACTGTAAAGTTAATTTTTACCATACAATAATAATATTAATAATGGTGCATTTAACTTATATAGCACTTTTCAGGACACCTAAAGACACGTTACAATTGCATTATTCATTCACTCCATACACTGCTGGTGTAAGCTGCTTATATATGGTGGAGCATGGTGCAGTGGTTAGCAAGAAGGTCTCGGGTTCGAGTCCCAGACCGGGCACCGTGGGCTTTTCTGTGTGCAGTATCTGGATGAGTTTCCTCCTCCATCAACCCAAAACATGCACATTAGGTACATCCTGACCAAGATGAGTCCCCAGGCTCTGCACTGCGGCTGCCCACTGCTCCTGCCCACTGCTCCTGCCCACTGCGCCTGCCCACTGCTCCTGCCCACTGCTCCTGCCCCAGCGGCAGTGAGGGATGGGTCAAATGCAGAGGACACATTTCCCTATGGGGGCAATAAAGTATAACCTATGCAGCCACAGCTGACAGAAGCCTATATGGCCCCTCCGAACACCACCATATACCACACTACATTAATTTATACTATGGGCATTTAATGATAGACTGTCTATTGTATATGTATTTGGTATTTTGACTTAGCTAATATGCACTTACATAACCCTAATAGTACACTGGATTTAGCAGAACACTACTAAATAATTCCTTCCTAATATGGAAGAGTGTTGACATAAATTGATATGTGTTGCAGTAGCCTATAGATGAGGTTACAGAGAATGTTAGTGCTGAAGTCATGTCCATGCTTATTCATAGAAAAGTTAGATTTTGCTGATGCAGGGATATTATTTGGATATTTTAATACAGTCATTTAGATGCTAATAAATCAAATCCAGTGCAGATGGCTTCAGAGTTGTGGCCAAAATACTGAATTAGTCCTGCTTTTGATTTCTGGCTCTAGTCTGGTTTAGAGAGAGTTTTACACAACTTAGACCTGAATTAGTGTAGACCTCATTTTGTCCTGGATTAGACCTAATGTAGACCTTGTTTCAGACGCGATTTAGCCATAGTCTGGCTTAGTTTGGATTTAGACCTAAGTTAGTCCTGGTTTATACCCATTTTATACTGAGTCTTAGCCCTGATTTAGACCCTAAATATCCCTTTTTTATCATAACTTGACATTAGATAAGATAAATAGGGGTTATTCCTGACTTAGAACTGGCTTAGTTTAGTTCTGGTATAGTCCTACCATACACCTGATTTAGTCCTAGTTTAGTTCTGATTAAGACGGTGTTTAGTCTCAGTTTAATCTTGATTTAGCAGTAGTCCTGCTTTAGGCCTTGCTTAGATTAGCCCATAGGGTAGATTTAGACCTGATTAAGCCCTGTTTTAGGCACAATTTAGACTTGATTTTGTTCTGTTTTAGACCAGATTTAGATTTAGTTGGCTTAGACTTTAGTTAGACCTAATTTAGTCCTGGTTTAAACCTAATTTATATTGGGTTTGAGCCTGGTTTAGTCCTATAATGATCAATGACCAATTTAGATCTAATTTGGATTTGGTTTGGACTTAATTTATACTGGGTTTGGACCTGATTTAGTCCTGGTTTAGACCTAATTTATACTGGGTTTAGACCTGATTTAGTCTTGGTTTAGACCTATTTTATACTGGGTTTAGACCTGATTTAGTCTTGGTTTAGACCTATTTTATACTGGGTTTAGACCTGATTTATTTTTGGTTTATACCTATTTTATACGAGGTCTTAGCCCTGGTTTAGTCCTCTAATGATCTGGTTTAGCCCTGGTTTAGTCCTCTAATGATCTAGTTTAGCCCTGGTTTAGACCTAGAGCGATTTGGTTTTGTCTTGGTTTAGACCTGTTTTAGAACTTTTTAAATAATGACTTGGCAGCAGTCACTTTGTAACTTAGTAATCTTAGTGTTATGACAAACATACAAACACTGCCACCTGGTACTGTCCTATTAGATCTAGTTTAGACCTAATTTAGTTCTGTTTTAGTCATGATTTAGCATTAGTCCTGATTTATCCCTTTATAATTTAGTAATCTCAGTGTTATGGCCCACATACCAACACTGCCACCTAGTTTAGTTATAGTTTAGATCTGATTTAGTCCTGATTTAGACCTTTTTTAGTCATGACTTCTGGTTTAGTCCCTTGATACTTTTGCAATCGTAGTCTTATGGCCCACATACCAACACTGCCACCTTGTTTTGTTGTAGTTTGGATCTAGTTTAGACCTGTTTTGGTCCTGTTTAAGTCATGACTTAGCATTAGTCCTGGTTTAGTCCCTTGATAATTTAGTAATCGTAGTGTTATGGCCCACATACCAGCGTTGACAGTTGATCTAAATATTCAGCTGTAGTCTTTGAAAGTGGAAAAGTGAGATGGTAAGCCGTGAAACCTGAAATCCCCCGGGACACATAACTCCTCCTCAAGGCAAGTCCCATACATTGAAACTACGGCTTGTCTTTTGAAGAATAGTCTGTGGTAAATCCTGTTTTCAGCAAAGAACTAAACCAGGACTAAACCAGATGAAAACCAGGATTAAAACATGATTTCACTAGGGGGTAAACCAGGACTATACCAGGTCAATACCAGCACAAAAACACCAAGTACTACTACGGAATCTAAAAAGTAGGATTTCATTAGCGCACAACCAGAACTCAGTCATGTAAATCCAAACTAAGACTAAACCAGGATTTTATTGGGAGTGAATACTGTCTAAACCAGGACTAAATCTGGACAAAAATGCCACTACCACAGAAAATGATAACAAGCACATGATCAGGACTAAACCAGGTCTCAGTCAAGTCTAAATCAAGTCAATACCAGGTCAAAATTGACTCAACCAGATTCAGAATTAAATACCAGGACTTTTTCAGGCTAAACCAGGACTAAATATGGACTTAACGTGGTCTAAACCAGGACTATACCAGGTCAATATCAGCACAATAAACATCAAGTACTCCTACGGACACTGAACACTAGGTTTTCATTAGGACAAAACCAGAACTCAGTAAATCCAAACCAAGACTAAGAGAACACTATCTAACAGGATTCAAGAAGGACTGAATACAGTCCAAAACCAGGACTGAATTTGGGAAAAACCAGGACAAAAAAATTAAGTACTACCACAGAAAAACAAGTCTAAATCAAAAACTAAACCAGAGCTCAATAAGGAATGTACTGAATCCAGGCTAAACCAGGTCTAAACCAGCACCAGGACACACCAAAAAAAACAAATACCACCACAGCAAATGAAAACCAGGATGAAATCAGGATGAAACCAGGCCAAAAATGTCAAGTGCCATCACAGAAAATGCCCAAACTAGGAAACCAGGGCTAAACCAGGGCTAAACCAGGGTTAAACCAGGGCTAAACCAGGGTTAAACCAGGGTTAAACCAGGTCTAAACCAGGGCTAAACCAGGGCTAAACAAACCCGGGACTAAACCAGGACTAAACCAGGACTCAATCTTGACTATAACCGAGCTAAATGTGGTCTCACACATTCAAACTAAATAGGACTGTTCTTCTCTTGTCTTTTGAGAAATGATTCGTGGTCTGGCCTCTTCTCCAGTGAAAGTGCCATGTGGTGAATATATAATGGCGCGGCCGAGTGGTGTTATAAATACTTGTTGGTATCAGTTACACATGAAGCAGTTGGTGAACAGACAGAGCTGCTGTCCAGGATCTGAAGGGCTTCCTCACACAAACGCGCAGCATAAGGGGAAAAAAAAGGCAACACATGTCACAATTGGGTTTGATGAGCTGTCAGTGAAAGGACTGGGTTGGCGCAACAGCTGGGGTCAACTGTCCCAACGTTTAAATGTGGGACAGTGAGCGAGCGTATAGTGTCAAATTTAGATTGGTTAATAAATGCATTAGTTTTTTATAGTGCTTTTGTAGACGCTCAAAGAAATACAGGGGCCCTCTGTATTTCTTAATTTAAAGTTTGCGATTTGGGGATTGATTTGTGGAAATGAGCTCCCTTGGCAGAGTTTAGTTTAGCACAAACTCTATTGTGTTAAAAATGGTAAGCCTGTGAACGACTAGACTACCCCGTTTTATTTATTTAATAATTTATTTTTTAGATAAATGACATTGTCAAAAAAGAATCGCAGACAGACTAAAGCCGTCCCGGTGACGTTTGTGTTGTTGCTGATGTAATCCTTTAAGATGCAGTGACAGCCGTCTTTGTGTGTCTCTCTTCACTGTCTGGGTACATCTCACTGTTCTGCTGATGGAGGCTTTCAGAGCTGACATGGCGATGTCACTATAGCCATCAAATTATGCAAGAAAGTTGCATCAATATGAAGATTTTGATCCAATATGATATGGTATATTCAATAAGGTGTTAAATTATCAATGTGTTCACAGTATGTTCAACAATTTGAATATTTATTGAAATGGAATGATAGTACATCATAACTTATGGTATATATATATATGGTTAAATAATTCCCCTTTCTTTTCTCATTTGAACACTGGCACAGTAAAAAATGACAGTGAAGAGCAGAGCATAAATGAATGTAACACGATTCAACCATCTTCACAGATTAGCAGATCGTCACGAATTCAATATTTCTTCATCATATCACCCACCCCTACATTCAAAGACCACCTCCAAACCATCACTGTGGTCTTTCATGTTTAGGCCTAGTCTTTGTTGTGTCTCATTGACACAAAAAGGATGATGAAATGTCCTTGTTACGAAGGAAACGTTCTTTAATAGAACAATAGCAGCTTACATAATGCATCGTATCTATAATTATACACATGGATAATAAGGCAACGGCAACAGAAAAAGGCTGCGCTCGTGCCAAATTATTAAGCAAAAAGTGTCCAAGATGTGGGCGTTTACTTCACAATGAGTACATAATTGTGTTTGGCTGCAGAAAAATAGAAGTAATTAAGCATGAAATGGATAAAAATGAGCCATTAGTGATGACAAAAGCTCACGCCTAAGTGCCGAAGTGCATTTTACCTAGTGTGAGTGGGTGGGTCAAGCGTAAAGCAGCCGGACAAAGAAGAGAAGGGGCAGAACCTCGATTAATCATTTTAACTTCTCCATCCTCCAGTTTGATGACTTTTGAAAAATACTAATTGCTTGGACAGATGTTTTGTTGGGCACTTTGTTGGCAACGGCAAACTTGATGGGATGGAGTTTTGCTATTAATCATCACACTTTGGAATTTGCCATGCGTGGAAATGGAAGAGAGACTTGCCAAACTTTAATGTTCAAATCAAAATGAGTTCTATAAATCATAAAATGGCTGCTTGTTGATAATGTGCAGTGTCATTCATTTCTGAAGCTACTTGTAGTAAACCGTTCCACATTTGAAGTTGTCACAGTTCATAAACATGGAGGTAAAGCAGGTAAATCGGGAAAGTTGTGGCTTCAATTTCCAGTACAACTATAGTTCAGACTGCCAGTGTGCTCTCAGGCAAGACACTTTAAGCCCCTGGTCTATGTGTTTGTGCCAGTCGGAGAGCCATGCATGTGATGGCTGCCACGTTGTAGTCAGTCTGCCCAAGGTCAGCTGCGGTTAAAGAGGTAGATGGACAATTTCCAAAGCTGGGCGTTTTGGAAAGTGCATTCTAATTATGTCCATCACTTATGACAATCTTAGTTCTTGTGAAATAGACTCTATGGATATCATTATATACTTACTAGTCATATAACGTTTGATTTTTGGATTTTGGATTTATTGACACAAAAAGTTCATAACAGTTTTGGATATACCAACAACAAAGAACATCTCAATAGCTTGTCATTGTCATACAAATCTCAATGAACATGATCTATGAACACTTGTTTTGTGGTTAATCACCTTGTTTATATGTATTGAAACATTTGCCATGGTTAAGGTTATGGTTAGGGCTAAGGTTAAGGTTATGGTTATGGTTAAGGTTACGGTTACGGTTAGGGCTATGGTTAAGGTTATGGTTAAGGTTATGGTTAAGGATAAGGTTATGGTTAAGGTTAGTGCTATGGTTAAGGTTATGGTTAAGGTTATGGTTAGGGCTATGGTTAAGGTTATGGTTAAGGTTATGGTTAAGGTTACAGTTAAGGTTAGGGCTATGGTTAAGGTTAGGGCTATGGTTAAGGTTAGGGCTATGGTTAAGGTTTTGGTTAAGGTTATGGTTATGGTTAAGGTTACAGTTAAGGTTAGAGCTATGGTTAAGGTTATGGTTATGGTTAAGGTTAGGGCTATGGTTAAGGTTATGATAAGGTTATGGTTAAGGTTATGTTTAGGGTTATGGTTAAGGTTATGGTTAGGGCTACAGTTAAGTTTATGGTTAAGTTTATGGTTAAGGTTATGGTTAAGGTTCTGGTTAAGGTTATGGTTAGGGCTATGGTTCAGGTTATGGTTAAGGCTATGGTTAAGGTTTTAGTTAAGGTTATGGTTATGGTTAAGGTTACGGTTAAGGTTAGAGCTATGGTTAAGGTTATGGTTAAGGTTAGGGCTATGGTTAAGGTTATGTTAAGGTTATGGTTAAGGTTATGTTTAGGGTTATGGTTAAGGTTATGGTTAGGGCTACAGTTAAGTTTATGGTTAAGTTTATGGTTAAGGTTATGGTTAAGGTTCTGGTTAGGGCTATGGTTCAGGTTATGGTTAAGGTTATGGTTAAGGTTATGGTTAAGGTTATGGTTAAGGTTATGGTTATGGTTATGGTTAAGGTTAGGGCTATGGTTAAGGTTATGGTTA
>JAVQKC010060749.1:0-12391 GCA_036025475.1 Philypnodon macrostomus
CAAGTTTAGAATACATTATAATCCTAGTCTTAAACATACTACATACCTATACATATAGATCCTTTCAAAGTCAATAATAATACATTTCCAATGGAGAAATTAGCATCAGCTGCAAAATATTACAAATTAAGTTGGTTTTGACAAATGACAACCACTCTGCTACATGTAGATAATGGAAGCACTAATGAATGTACCTTACATTGTATGTTTATTTACACATTAGTAACAGGTAGCATTTTGGCTCGTGGCAAGTCTTTACAGAAATGTTGACGACGACAATAGTTTTTTCATTGTATGCTCAGAATTATTCCATCCTTCACCACAAACACTACTGTTTTGTAACGTTATCTCACTTTTGCTCCAGTTGCCTCCACTCCATATGACCAACATTTTAAAAGGTCTATACATAAACTAAATGAAACCTTTGAGTCATGATGTTGTTCCAATTTGAATCTCTTAGTAAACAGTGCACATATAGCAGCTCTTGTGCAAATGTGCACTATGTGTGCATAAATTGGTTGCCTGCGTGTATACCTGGTGTTGCATCTATTCTAATGAAGGCCAGATGCATGGATGTGGAGTGACAGTCAAAGAGCTGCAAGTGCTAGAGGCCAGAGAGGAGGCGAGCGAGCATGACAGTGGCGTAAACGAAGGCAGGCAGTTCGCGGGGGGGTTATCTGAGCTAGGTGTTATTTCCCATGTCTGCCAGTTAGAAGATAAGCCCTGGAAAGCACAAGGGTTACTGGGAAAACCAAAGATGGGGTGCGGTGCGGGATGAGGTGCGTACAGGGAAGCAGAATTGCACTGGGATGTCCATTGTGGATCAGAGGGCTTCTAAAAAGCATACCCCCACAAGTGTTAGGCTATGGAGAACAAGATGAGAGGCAATCTAACCCCCAGGCAGCGAGCACACATATCTGCACAACCCTATCTGCAATTCTGAACACCTTGGCTTTGGAAGGTTTTCCCTGACTGTGGTGGGCTGCAGTGCTGGAGGTAGCATCTGTCATTTGCAGATTCAGGAGAAGACAATGCTAAGAGGTGTCCTGGGAGTGACTGAAGACTCAGAATTGCATGTCTTGGCTGTCTGGGCCAAGTGAACCAGCAGCCCTGTGGAGCGAAGGGGAGAACAAAGAGTGACAGAAATGAAACATTATAAATGCCTGTAGAAAACCTCTGGGTCCCTACCTCCTCTGTCTCCAGATCAGGGGAAGTGCACAGGGGAGTGTCACTACCACATGGCAGCTTGATCTCAGGTTATACAATAGGGTTTTTTAGGCCACGCTTTTGTGGAAAGTTTGTTCATTACCTTTAAACACAAACAAGCAATCAGTGCCACATATGATTTTTAATTCAATTTACCAGTTGAGAAATCCCTAAATATAACTGCGACCTGACTTTGATTTAAAGTTAGGGCCTTAGCATTGTGTTTGAGAAGGCAATCATCTTTTATTGAGCAGTGAAAGGATTAGTGATGGATAAAATATGATATAAAGTGATAAATACCTCTTTGAAGCTGTCCCAGAAATAATGTCTGACATTTATGATGAAGGGAAGTTAATGATGAGTGGCTTCTGTATGTTAGCCATAAAGAACCAACACAGGTGGCACAAGGCATGGCCATAAAATGAATGAGTGTATTTTATCCACAGTGCTCAATGTATCTGACAAATGTAGTGAAAAATTCATTAATTCCATTAAGTTAACTTAGTAGCTATTGTTAACTAACCTTTTTCTTAATGTTGTTTTTTGACTTTCACAAATTTACACGTTCACAAATCTAGACTTTCACAAATTTTGTCTTTCACAAATTTAGACTTTCACAATTTTACACTTTCAAAAATGTAGACTCACAAATCTAGACTTTCACAAATTTAGACTTTCACAAATTTAGACTTTCACAAATTTGGAGTTTCACAAATTTAGACTTTCACAATTTTAGACCTTCACAAATTTACACTTCCAGAAAACCAGGTTGTGCAGCTTAAATTTCTTTGTTAAAACAAATTTGATTCTGTTTCCAAATTTCAAAATCCTCAAAATGAATAACTGCTGCTTGTCCAGTGTTTGTTTGGAGGGTTTCTTGGGCACTGTGCTCATATATGGGACAGCAGCACAACTGAAAGCTGAGTGAATATTTTCTCTGCCACTGTCCCTGGTGCTGAGGGGAATCTGCTGACAAAAGGAAAAGCGCGAGAACACTGACTCAAATGAAAACAAGCAAACAAATGGGACGGAAGAGCAATTTCACATATTTGCATGGATGGGAGAGCTCTGCATGTCAAACTCTGAAGGCTGTGGAAGTGTGCAGTCGAGGTGACAACAAGAACTGATTTATAAGAGATTTCCTTCCACTGCACATTCAGAATATTAAATGATTTGAACCCAATTGAAATCTCATTGTTGAAGCATACCTTGTTTCCATTCTGAACTGCTTGGCGGCATGTCATTAAAGGATTTGTGGGTAGTGGAGTTGTTTTTAAAATAATCCGTTCACACCAAAAGTCATTCAGGCTTTTACATTAAGTCAATGTCTTTATATACGTTGGTATTGGTATGTAGATTGTTATGTATAACTTATAGGCAAAAGAATGCCTACACTGTTTGTGCTGCTTCCAGTAGTTTTTTTTTAGTATATATCAATTAATTATGTGCATGTAATGTTGAGTACAGTCATGAAAGAGCAAGTGTATTGTCTGAAATATAAAAATCTTGAAGTGAAAGATGAAAGAGATTCATGGACAAAGGAACAAATGGGTGGCACCTTGTGTTTCATACAGATTGACTTTAAACTTTGCAGGCGCATACAAGAGGCACATGAGTGTGCTCTGTGCTCCCAACAGTTATATCACCTAGTATACAATTGTCTCTATAAGCACAGTGTACATATATATAAATAGGAAAACCTCTTACCGGGTTGTACCGCATTTGGATTCATGGCTCTGACTGTCCATTTTTATTGTGTGTGGTGTGAAACTATAATATTATTATGAAAGCCATTGTATACATCTGGCACTAAAGTATGAGCTGAAACAAGACAGTTGAGAAAAGTGTTGCATATAAACAGACTATTCATGTAGTTAGCCAGGAGCTAGCTGCAGTATGGCTAATGGAATCCAGATCTGATCCTTTGAAGCTGTGTCTTTTGTCATGGCCGCCAGGTACAGTTCACTCTAGTGGCAGCATGGTAAAGGGTTTTTACACCACAAGTAATCATTTGCTATAGAATACCTTTGGCAGAGAGAGGGGGGGTGGGAGATGGTGGACAAAAAATGACAGATTATTAACTTTGTTTGCGTTAAACTGTTAATGTTTTTGCAGATGCAAAGAAGCAAAAGAAGGACGGCAAGAAGCGAGACCGCACTCAGATGGACTAATGCCCCGGGGCAGAGAAGCACCAGCTGCCCCTGTTAACCTCCTCTCTTTGTATATTCTGTAGTGTCACAGTATACATTTTTTTGTGATCTGATAAAGTAGTGTGTGCGCAGTATAAAGAGACAGCCCGTATGTTATGTTAGAAACTATAATACCCATCAATACAAATAGTAAGTGTGGACGAGTTCTAACTATATTTCTCTACAACAAATTGGATTAGTTTTACAACTGTCTGAGTCTAATTCAGCAAACTCTATTCACCAGAAAAACTTAATGAGGCAGTTTGTTATATGCATTTACATTACTTCTTGTTTGACTTAATACCAACTTGCTTTAGACAATGTTTTGTACCATAAGATTGAGATTGGCCCACTGCATTATTGTATCTCTGTATATCTCTACTGACCCCACTCCTAACTCCTGACCCCACTCCTAACTTCTGGCCCCACTCCTAACTCCTGGGTGTAAAATATTAAAGTATCACTGTAGCTGTACCTTCACCACTTTTACCTTTTGTCCCAAAAATAAATCTAATAAAAAGACGTGAAGCTGTCAACTTTTTGAAGTGCAGTCAAGCATGATTTCAAACACATTTAATATACAGTATTTTATTAGAGACTATGGCACAATGGAGCCACTTGATGCAGCTCGTTTTATGGTGTCATTGGTGGTAGCAGTGATATTAACACGCAGAGTCATTTTCAAGAACAGATAATCAAGAATGCATCATAAAGGAAATCCATATCATTATTACTGTACAGTCAGAGTGAAGGGAGAGAGGAGAGGGATCGTTAAGGGGAAAATCAGGGGAACACATTCAGATAGTTGCTATTAAACATGTATTTACAAAGGGCTTGCATCTCCATTACATAGAAGTATCTCATATATATATAAATATATACAATGCAAACAATAGACTTGATAAATTCATTTTGATATAGCAAGAGAAGCCACAATAAGCCACAGTTAGTGAATACACATTTGACATCTACATAGAAGCAAATAAAACAAACGTCATACACTAAACTGTTGCAGATCAGTTTGTTTACCACAAATTATAGTTTCATATTTTTATTGTGCCCATTTATAGGTAAAAGTTGGTAAAATATAAGTAAAAGCTGCCCAGCTTCTTTCCATGGCAAACATAAAACATGATAACGTTTCAGATGAGAGGAAGCTTTGGGCCTTGGTCTCACTCTAGTGACAACGGTCACTTCATAAGTGGGTTGATAAATGCACATATAAATTACTATTATATTATACTCTCATAGACACCATCTTAAACCATTATATGTCTATATGGTAAGTATTTTAAATCCAGACAAAAAAAATAAACTGTACGTATACTGCACATAATCTAATTATAACTACATTTGTACTCTGCACAAAGATAAAGCAAACATGTTTTATAAAAGGTGATAGAAAATGTACAATATCATATCTTCATATGTATGTCCATGTTTGTCCATCTTTGGAAGCCTGTTGCTATTGGCTGCTAAGGAGTGAAAATTGATCATCTCACGTGTTGTGCCATCCCTGATGCATGCCATATTTGTCCAATCCCACATCATGCTTAGGAAGCCATTTCAGGGCAAAGTGCATGCACACAGGCACTCACACAAACGATGACCTCCATATCATAGCACTAGGTGTACACACACATGTCCAAATAAGGTTGAAAATAAAATGAAAATGAAGCAAATCAAGGTTGTACTTCCTGGTGTGTTCTGAAATGTGCCTGCAATGTATTTTTTCATTTTTTTTTAGATAAGCAAAGGTAGATAGGCAGACTGTTCAATCTACTGTATTTTATTGCCTTCAAAATCTGTCGAGGAATGTCAAATAGAAGCCACAGGCATGGAAGCTCAGAGCTTACTTCACAACACACACTTTTTCACAGTTAAGTCACATAGTCAGAATGACAAGCTCCTTAATAGGAATTACACTGTAACTCCACCTTTCAGCTCAGACAACAGGATTCAGAGTTAAAAGAGTCATTTGTTTATGTCACTCTGAGTAAGGCACTTTCAATTGCTCTGTACAATCTGGCGATATAGTCGTGTGATAGATAAAATACTGATAGTGTGAACATGCCACAGGGGTTTCTCCTCTGTGTGACATGCTCAAACTGAACAGAAATCATTCTTGGCATATGGTCCAAGAGTGAAGCCAGAGAAACCTTACAATGGAAGTTATCTCTGATCAATATATTGTGTAGTATCTTCTCCATAAAAGGAGTACAGCCCTTTGACATTAGCCGTATGAAGATGAGCCCCGTTAGCTCTGACGGCACATTATGATCTGTTGATCACAACAGTGACAATGTTTACTCTGGATGTATTACACAGATGTACATGTGAAGACGATGCCGAGCACAAAGATGCGCGTGAATCATAAAACGAGATGGTTATTGTCATATCCATATGGAATGCAGAGGGAGTATGTTTGTGCAGCAAGAATGAAATGTAATAAAACACACAAGGGATGGTATTCAAAGTTATATTAGACCATATTTACAACATATTGCAGGTTTCTTCTGGGAAGCCTTAGTTCTAGTTTCCAGAACCTTTGGCTGACCTGCCCTGACTGTGTGTGACATCTCCAAACATGGAACATAGTGTTCAGTGGCTGTGGACTTTGTCACTGACATCGTCCAACACATTAGGCCTCATTTTTCCATTGGCCTTCTCTTCCCTTCCAGGGGCAACAGTTTAAAATGCATCCTTATCAGGTCTTCTTGGTTCAACACTACACCTTCGGGTTTTAGGGCTATCATCTCACTTTCATGACTTCAGTTCTGCCTATTGTCAATATACACTGCTGTCTCATTTTATCAATACAACAAATTCATAATCATAAACTTGACATGTTCTACCTAAGAGCTGCTTACAACCATAATTCACCAGCTATTTCCTAGTGTAGGAGGAATGAGTGAAAGAACATTTGAGTGTGTTTGCTGCATCTTGGCCTCGAGGTGCCAAACTGCCATCACCTTCCATCAAACAACACCATGCAGCAGCAGCTCAAACTGGGAGCCCCGGACCACCGCTTGAGCAGCCATCCACTTACTCCCCTGCTGGTATCACTCAAGCAGCAGCTTAGCAAAGATTAATCAGATATTCTGGAAGCCTCTTTACCCACTACTGAGATGTGTGACAGATGTCAGACAGACATGGCTCCACTTATCACTGTGACGGATGCCTGGATGTTGAACTTGGATGGATGCCTTAATTCCTGCTGAAGCAACTATGACAGATAAACACCACGGATACTGTACTTCAGAGCACATGCAGTATAGCTTTTTCTATTCATAAAGACTCTACTTCCATACAGCACTTATTAGCCTACTACAGAATATACATATGACAGCTAACTCTAGACGTCTGGGGGATAGATGATACTATAACTGTCACTGAATACCTGAACATTAAGATGCTTGCATGACAGTGGTTTGTCAGCATTTCTACTCAATATACATTATGTTACTTAATGAATTATGGTCAAACAATGCAATGAACAAAACGTGTGCACTGTAGTCTCTATACATACAATTATTATCAAGTATACATGCTATTTAGAATTTAATATTTAGGTTTCTAATCTCTACTGATGACATGAAATATGATTGTCTGCAGGAGACATAAAGAAATAAAAATGCATTATTTATATTACATTCATGATCCTCTACATAAGAGGCTATAACGTATACAAACAAGACTAGCACAACATGTAATTGGCCAGTGTTTAATCTCAAATGTAGGTGTTCCATGACGTCTAATAATCTGATCAGGCGCAGCTTTCATTATAGGATGTGTCCCTGATCTCTCTTTAAGTAGACAGCCTTCACAAGCTTTTTGACACAAACATAATTCTGTATAAAGCCCCCCGCAACCTCCTGCTGCCTGCCAAGTATTTCTAAATGAGACTAAAAAAAGGGTTGTTTGGCGATAGAATGGAATGGAAGTGGGAGGATGTGATGTAAGCTGAAGAATGAGAAAATCCCCCAAAATTAAAAAATTAAATAGAAAAAAAATAAATAAAAATGAATAATTCAAATCTCAAAATGTATAAATAGCCCTTTTTTAAATCACAAGGCCTTGACCTGTGATCAGAAGTAAACTCCAGTCTAGGAGTGCACAGACACATCGCATCTCATACACACAAAATCACAACTGCACATCAGCGCTATGTATCCACTCACTAAACACACACACACAAGAAAAGACAAGCATCCCACAGGCGGTCAACACAACCTTAACTCTGAGCTCCACACGCCCGATTGACACCAGATAGTGAACAATGAATATGAAATAGTAATTTTACCGTCTGGACTCATGTTGTAAGAGTTAACAAGATATTATCATATGGCCTATTGGGAGTTATGGTTTGTGGTTTATGGTCTTTGTATAACAGTTTTTGTATGTATTCATTGACATTTAATTGACCATACTGAGTTAGAAATGATTGGACCTGGGCCATTCTTTGGACATTTTCAATTATTCCCAATAAACATGCATGAAGATTTGAACAAACAAACAATCAATTTGGGTGACAATAATAATAATAATAATAATAATAATAATAATAATAATAATAATAATAATAATAATAATAATAATAATGCTTTTATGAGTACTTCAGCATATTGTATTGTGTATTGCTGGCAGCTCATACTTGAGTGATCTTATAAACCCTACATGTTGCTGGTTTGAAGTGCAATGTAGAAACAAACAGAAAAGAAGGCAGGCCCAGATTGGTGAGGACACACCCACACAGTATACAGTGATATATACAGTGATATATACAGTAATATATACAGTGATATATACAGGAAACTTTACTGAACTTCAAACACTTAGAGTTTGTAAATTCAGCCAGCCCTATTTTCCCATGTTGAAGATTTCTTGTGTTTTCATACAAGGTCCAACACTGTCCATTCTTTATGTTTTACTTTTTCATTATTTCCATTTGACTTTTCACTTTCCCTCTTCTGTACTGGAGACACCTATCACTACATCTTTCACCAGTTTCTTTAATGGTATATTTCCACATCTGAATCCAATCAGTTAAATATGTAAAGTGCTACAACCTGTTATTGAGAAAACAGAATAATATGCAAAGAGAAAAAAATTAAGGACTATAATTATAAATGTACCCTTGCACATATTCTCATGCCCCCTAACCATTCTTCAAGCACACATGGATGATACACATAGGACCATAGTTAAAACCATCCTCATCAGTGACCCATATTTATCTGGCGGACCTAATGTTTTTGTATTGGCAGAGAAGAAGATGTTTGAATGTCTTTTTGAAAGTGGCATTGCACAGAGCATAGCAGGCTGGGTTGATGGTACTATTGATGTAGCAGAGCCAGTAGCCGATAGTCCATACTGTGCTGGGGATGCAGCTGGAGCAGAATGTGTTGATCAGCACCATGACATTATAGGGAGTCCAGGTGGCAACAAATGCCACCAGGATGGCCATTATAGTGCGGGTGACTTTTTTCTCCCGAGATGGAGCAGCTTTTTTTTTCTTGTTTGGCGGCTGCTTTGTCATCTTGACAATTTTCCGCGCCACATGGTTTTGCCGCTCTGTGGCTGGGACAATCTCGACTGTGGCATTGGATGGAGTGTAGAAGTCACTCTTGGGTGATTTGGTCTTGATCTTGATGCAGGTCAGCTTGGAGCCACCTGCCTTGGCTCGCTGACGTGGGGCTACCTGGCTGGGCTCACCAGAGGAGTTGGGTGCACAGGGTATCACCTCCTCTTCTTTCTGGTTAGATACAGCTGCACTGCCAGAGGTGGAGTCATTGGAGCTCTCTTTCTCTTCCCCCGGGGCACAGTTCTCCCGGGCTGATTCATCAGGTTCTGCTTGTTCTGCTTCAGCTGTACTAGATGGGCCTCTGCCATTCTGTAGTTTTCCATCGTGCTGGTTGCCCCCATCGTCTGTAGCCTGGGTCTGGCAGTGTCCTGTGTCTTCCCCTGGAACATTGTTGTTGGTGGGCTTGGGGGAACTGTTTCTCCGCTGACCTGGCGACAGGGCCTCTGGGGTTGTGCCTGTTGTTTTCCGGTTATCCTTTTTTACACGACTCTTGCTTGCTCTGGAAATTTGCCAGTAAAGCTGAATCATGATAATGACGGGCAGGTAAAAGGCTGCGATGGCTGTGCCAAAAGTGACAGCAGCGTTGGAGAAGAACTGGATGTAGCAGTCTTTCTCAGGAACTGTTCTTCCACCAACAATAAACTGCCAGAAGAGAATCGCTGGAGCCCAGAGGATAAAAGAAAGAACCCAGGCTGCTGCAATCATCATCCCTGCCATCTTAGTGGTCCTTTTGACAGGATAGCTCAGAGGCTTGGTGACACAGAAATATCTATCAAAACTTATAATGAGTAGGTTCATGACAGACGCATTGCTGACAACATAGTCCAAGGCTAGCCAGAGGTCACATACCACCGGTCCGAGCGGCCAGTATCCTATCACTATGTAGACAGTGTACAAGTTCATGGAGCACAGTCCAATGATGAGATCAGCACATGCAAGACTGAATAAAAAATAGTTGTTGACAGTCTGTAAGTTCCTGTTCACTTTGATGGAAAGCATAACCAAGATATTTCCAATAATTGTCACCAGACTAAGAGAGCCAGCTACCAGCACAATGAAGACCACCTCCACAGTCTTGTATGGGCTCTCACGCTTCACCCCCTCGTTGGTATCATTGCCCTCAGAGGCGTTCCAGTAAGTGAAGTTGAACACATCCATGGCATTTGGTCTTTTGGTGCCACCTCCAACTCAGATGAAACCTACAAAGAGAAAACAATAAAGGCCAGTTTTAGTTATTCTAGATTTAATGTACTGTACTATAGACACTTGTCATGTGGAATGTTCAAAATTCTGGAGTGGAGGCAACTGGAGAAAACAAGATTTGTGGTGAGGGATAGAATAATTCTGAACATACAATGAAAAAAAAATACATTTCTGTATGAACTCCAGCCAAATGCTACCTGTATACTAATATACTGAGTACATTAAATAAACATACAACGTGAGGCACATTCACTAATGTTTCTTAACCAGGCTCTGACATTACCTACATGTAGCAGAGTTATCATTTGCCAAAACCGTCTTGATTTCTCATATTTTGTGATATTTTGTGGCGAATTCTAATTTCTCCATTGAAAATGTATTATGGTCTTCCCTCCAGTTGCCTCCATTCCAAAACTTTCTGTTTACAAACTTTGAAAGGGCCTATACAAGGCACTGGTGAAATCAGGAGCATTTTACTGTCATTTACATTTTTCAGCCAGTCAAAAATGTAGTTTGTTTAACATTGTACAATATTCAGTAATTAAATGAAAACAATTTGATCAATCAATCAATTTGCTTCTAAAAGGAATTCTATCTCATAATGATGATCAATTGATTACTATAACTAATTAGAGAAATCTTAGCTACAGTATGACAGAACAGGTGTGAAGAGTCATGGACAGAACAACAGTATAAATTGGGTGGGATCCGAATTGGACCCACTTCATTTTCTTCTTTAAACATCAACAAGTTTGTACATTCAAACTGCATTTTAACACGTTTGGTGGATAGCCATTGTACGTCATTTCGGTAAACATTTCATAACTACAGCTGCTTAGTCCCAATTCAGTTCAGCTCAAGTTCAGTGAAATCCTCTTTATTACTGAATACTGGGCATAACATTTAATCTTCAAAAGACTAATTTTTATGTTGCACAAAAATTCACTTGATCGTTTAGAGACCCTCCAATTCTCACGTTTAAACCTTTATCATTGGTCTTTGTAGAAGCTGCTTTGATTTATACACTGCTCTCTTCAGTTTGTTAGTCCTTTAAATAGTAGCTATTCTATTAAGAATTATTATCATTATGAACAAATCTATGTTACCCAAAATCAAAGAGCAAAAATTATTTGGACTTTTTAGTGTGAGAGAAACCGTACTTATCTTAATGTGTTTACCTGAGCACCATCTTGCCCAAGATTTTGCAATTGATTTTAAGGTTATGCAATGCTGAATAACCAGTGAACAGTGACTTATCTGCTGGTCCAGAAATCCCTAATCATTGCATTAGGCATGAAGCTCTGCTAGCCTAATCCCCATAAAATATTTAAGTTGACCGATTCATATTCAAAACCACTAATGGGACACTTGTGGCTCAGTCGACACAAGTGGATTAGCAAAGTACAGTGGATTAGTGAATGGTCAGTGCCCCTGTCACCACCATAAACTGCACCCCCACCTGAAATCTATGCCACAATGCTGGGAGTTCAGGTCAAGCTGAATTCAATTCATGTTTGTTTGAGCTACAACATGGATAGCTGAAGTTATATTCCAAGGTCTCAGGTGAGCAGACGGGCTTTTTGAAATCTGAATGAATCACAACTAAATCACCCAGCTAAGAATGACAGGACTGTACATGTATAATTATCAAGGGCGTGTATATATCATAAATATTTCCTATTTTACTTAATAGATTTTACTAAAAAAAAAATCTGGATAATGTCCAATTTAGATGCCTATATTCATGTATAAAATTTGGTGTATGTTGTAGCAGTTCATTGTGACCTGATGTTAACCATATTCCCTTGACCAGATTAATGCTCAATCACCACATCTGGATATGACAGTATACTTTTACTGCAACAATGACTGTGGTTATTCTCAGATGAGAAGGTTAAAATGACTGTTCGTTTGTATGTATTTTGTCCAATGCTAAAGTGAGACAGTCAGTTGCTGCCAAGAGGACATGGATAAATGAGCCCTAGAATCGTCTTGCGTTCTCACTTATGTATTCCTGGAGCTTACTCACTAGAGCTGAAAATTGCTTGTGCCCTTTGGGAAGCAAAAGGGTCCAAACTCACTCTTTTCTCAAAACTTTGTCCTCATTTGATCCTACGTGTTTTACTTGACGTTGTTCCACTGTATTAGACTTAACGAGAATACAAATGAAGAAACAACAGCTACACTTTGGACCAAACTCAATCACAGG